>RCUC01164406.1:0-53787 GCA_003697995.1 Taxidea taxus jeffersonii
TACAGGAATTCAGTAAAGTGTCAGGATATAAAATCAATGCACAGAAATCAGTTGCATTTCTTTACACCAACAACAAGACAGAAGAAAGAGAAATTAAGGAGTCAATCCCATTTACAATTGCACACAAAACCATAAGATACCTAGCAATAAACCTAACCAAAGAGTCAAAGAATCTATACTCAGAGAACTATAAAGTACTCATGGAAGAAATTGAGGAAGACACAAAGAAATGGAAAAATATTCCATGCTCATGGATTGGAAGAATAAATATTGTGAAAATGTCTATGCCACATAAAACTATCTACACATTTAATGCAATGCCTATCAAAATCCCATCCAATTTTTTCAAAGAAATGGAACAAATAATCCTAAAATTTATATGGAACCAGAAAAGACCTCGAATAGCTAAAGGAATATTGAAAAAGGAAGCCAAAGTTGGTGGCATCACAATTCCAGACTTCAAGCTCTACTACAAAGCTGTCATCATCAAGACAGTATGGTACTGGCACAAAAACAGACACATAGATCAATGGAACAGAACAGAGAGCCCAGAAATAGACCCTCAACTCGATGGCCAACTAATCTTCGACAAAGCAGGAAAGAACATCCAATGGAAAAAAGACAGCCTCTTCAACAAATGGTGTTGGGAAAATTGGACAGCCACATGAAGAAAAATGAAATTGGACCATTTCCTTACACCACACACGAAAATAGACTCAAAATGGATGAAGGACGTCAACGTGAGAAAGGAATCCATCAAAATCCTTGAGGAGAACACAGGCAGCAATCTCTTCGACCTCAGCCGCAGCAACTTCTTCCTAGGAACAACGCCAAAGGCAAGGGAAGCAAGGGAAAAAATGAACTATTGGGACTTCATCAAGATCAAAAGCTTTTGCACAGCAAAGGAAACAGTCAAAAAAACCAAAAGACAAATGACAGAATGGGAGAAGATATTTGCAAACGACATATCAGATAAAGGGCTAGTATCCAAAATCTACAAAGAGCTTAGCAAACTCAACACCCAAAGAACAAATAATCCAATCAAGAAATGGGCAGAGGACATGAACAGACATTTCTGCAAAGAAGACATCCAGATGGCCAACAGACACATGAAAAAGTGCTCCACATCACTGGGCATCAGGGAAATACAAATCAAAACCACAATGAGATACCACCTCACACCAGTCAGAATGGCTAAAATGAACAAGTCAGGAAATGACAGATGCTGGCAAGGATGTGGAGAAAGGGGAACCTTCCTACACTGTTGGTGGGAATGCAAGCTGGTGCAACCACTCTGGAAAACAGCACGGAGGTTCCTCAAAAAATTGAAAATAGAGCTACCTTATGTCCCCGCAATTGCACTACTGGGTATTTATCCTAAAGATACAAATGTAGTGATCCAAAGGGGCACATGTACCCGAATGTTTATAGCAGCAATGTCCACAATAGCCAAGTTATGGAAAGAACCTAGATGTCCATCAACAGATGAATGGATAAAGAAGAAGTGGTATATATATACAATGGAATACTATGCAGCCATCAAAAGAAATGAAATCTTACCATTTGCGACAACATGGATGGAACTAGAGTGTATTATGCTTAGCGAAATAAGTCAACTGGAGAAAGACAACTATCACATGATCTCCCTGATATGAGGAATGGAGATGCAATGGGGGTGGGGGTTAAGGTGGTAGGAAAAGAAAAAATGAAACAAGATGGGATCGGGAGGGAGACAAACCAAAAGAGGCTCTTAATGTCATAAAACAAACTGAGAGGTGTGGGCGGGGAGAGGGGTTGGGAGAGGGTGGTGGGGTTACATTATATGTTTAAATAAAAAAGCTTAAATAAAAAAAATTTAAAAAAAACATATTTGTAGGTATTTATATTATTGTAATCATTTAAATATTGGTAAAAAATAAAAACTAAGCTGTAATAAGGAAAATAAACCCATCAGCGGAACTCGAAAGATTTTTAAAATGTAAAGAGATTATTTCCCCTATAGACTTTATGCCACTGGTTGGATGGGGGGGCAGTTTTATTGATTCCTTTAAGCCATCCCAATTAAACTACCTTCTCCTTGTTTGATGATCTCTTTCCTTCTGCTGAAAAATCATGATCATCTCTCCCTTTGGTGGCATATTAAAATATAATGAACAAACTAAAAATTTGTTCAAACAAGGTGAACATGCAGGCATAATAAGATTAGTCTATTGATTGTCGTTTAGCTACAGTTTCACTCTCAGGCAGTGGAGAAGTGACAAATTGAGGGCCATGAAATCATCAGCTTGCAGGATCATGTCATTTAAATGGGAGGATTACACAAGGCTTGTATCTGCAGAAAATGACACTCCTCTCAAATTATGATTCCAGCTACTCCAGTGGCAGAAATGACCATCATCAATAAGAGAAAATGTTCAGGATCACAGGAAATGCTGTCCTCCATTGCTCTTCCTTTCCGATACAGCTCTCTGCTCTCCAAAATGAGATAGCTGAGTAGTTGTTGGATCGTTTCCTAATGATTAAAGATGCTGTTCGTGTTATACCATATGTTTTGCTGCTTGTATGTTGGGGCTCTAATAAAAGACAGATACCTCACTACAGGAGAAACATGTTTAGGCAATGCCCTTTCCCTAGAACCTGATTAAAGCAGGATGCTTAAAAGAGTTTTGCTTTTAAGATACAAGTAGTTTGATCCCTATTGGCACTGAGTTCAAACACTACAAGCAAAATATTAGTTTTGGGTCTGTGGTGTATTCATAGCCCTGAGTATCTCCAGCAAGCTTATCTGGAGGATTCTGTGTATGTGAAAGAAATTGCTATGATCAATCACTGGGTAGTAAGGGATCAACAAAATGCTGAATGGAGAAATGTTTTCCACTGGTCCTGTTCAGCAAGAGACAGGAGCACTACAAGTGAGCTGTTAAATATTCTGCAAGAAAACTACAATTTATGTTCTAGATTTTTTTTTCCCTTGTTGATATGAAACCTCATGCTTCAGTTTCTTTTTTTTTTTTTTTTCCACCTCGTATTATGTGGTCTCCACAGAGCAGAAGGCAATTTCAGTGCCCAACCTTGGCTGTTATGAGTATTTTAGAAGCTTATATTTTTTCTTGAAATAAAAGAAAACCTCTGAAATTCTCAATGTGCATTGCAAAAATGAATTCACTTTGTTTCTTCTCTAAAGCCACATGAGGATGGACAAAATCATTATCACCACTACATAAATACATTGAGAAATTGAGAGAACACGTGGGTTATAGGAAGCTGTTCAAAGAAATAGCAACAAAGAGAAAAAAAAGAATTGAGTCCTAATTTCCAGGTCTGATGGTGAATCATATGGCCATATGTCCTTTCAAAATTTATTTCCATGTATCTCTATGATTTCACAGGGTAGAGCAGGCATTTGAAATTGCAGAGATTAACTTAGGCTCTTTTTAAAACTTTTTAAATTTTTTTTTTTTGGTGATCCATAATTGTTTATGCACCACACCCAGTGCTCCATGCAATGTGTGCCCTCCTTAATACCCACCACCAGGCTCTTAGGCTCTTTATGTAGGAATAGCAACAGGCAAACTTTTAATATTCTAATGTTATATTTGGCCTTTCCTTTTCTTCAGTTCCCAGCTCCCATTTAGTCAGATACTTATAAATTTGGAGACAACTATTATGTCCCCTCACTTTCTGATGCTCCAATTAGACCTTGCAATGGCTTCCCAATCTGGTGCTCTTGTATATAAACTCGGGCTTCTCCATTGTAAAAGCCACTGTTAAAAGACTCATTTTTAGAGCAATGTTCTGAATAGGTCCTTCAACTGCTTAGAAGTTTCATGAACCTTTTCCTATAAAATAAATGTCAAACTTCTTATCTAAGCATTCTTCCACCATCTGGGTAACACTATTTTTTTTTTCTTCCTCCTTGAGTTTCCTTCCTCACTTCGTTTTTTTTTTTTTTTTTTTTTTTTTGGCTCTTTAATCAAACCCTACCCTCCAGACAAATATTCTTTATCATGTAATTTTACTAATTTGTATTTGGGATCCCGAAATCCCTTTCTTGCTCCTGAACTTGCCTAGAATTTAATTTTTTAGGAGCATGGGATGTTATTCTTCAAGATTCATCTTTACTAGTACATACTCTACTATGAGGTTGTTTCCCATCTTTTGACTGGGAACAAGAACGTTCTGGTCTTTTCTATTCCCATGGCCTACTGCCTGTTATCACACTTAGCACTTTATACAGCATATCCTAGGGTTTTATATGCTTGCTTTAGTGTCCCTGAGCCTGCCTATCAGTTCCTCCAGAAGATCCTTGCCTTATCCACTTTCCCTTCTCACTGATAAATAATGATACACATGTGGCAGGTGCTCAGTATGGTTTGGTAAGCGAATTAAGAGAAGTATTTCATTTTTTCAATTCTGTTGAACCCATCAAAACTTACTGCAAGTTTCAGTCCCTCACTGAAATTCCCTCATTAAAAAATTAATGAAATGGTTTACAATAATGCAGATTAAGGAGTTAATGTTTTGTTCTCACTTCAAGTGTCTGCATTTTAGAAAGAGGCTTCTTAGTGGCACTACCTTGGAGCTCTGACAGCTTTTATAACATGTACAGAAATACATTTTTCTCTTACCCTCCTGACTCTCTATAATATTCAGCTTAAAAGGTTTGCCTTTACTGTTTTGCCCATGTAATACCAGGGCCCCTTTGCCCTCAAAGATTCAAAAACCCAAGCTCTGCTGACCCATACCTTTTCCTTTTAATGGACACTTCACAGGGGCTTTCTTCCCACAGTTTGGTTTATCTTAGTTAAACCCAGTCAGGCCCTCATGTTCTGAACAATGTGGAGAAATATTTTCTTAATTAAAAAAAGGAAACCATTCAGGTAATGCAATATTCAAATGGACAACAATGACACCATTTATAAAAATAGAATCCTGCCCTACAGTCTGCTGTGACCGGCTCAATATAATTGTAGAAGCCAACTGACCATCTATAGAAACCAGTCCAGGAAGTCAAAAGAATAACCCCTTTAACAACTGGCTCAAAAGGTCTGTAGATTTTTAACAATTGATAGCTTCCTTAATTTTTGACCCCATTCCTAGACAAAATAAACAGAGAAAGCCAAATATACAGCTCTAACCAATCACACAGGACACTCTGCTTCTTGTTAGCCTGACTACAGCTTCCAGGGAGGGCACATCTGAAGTCCTCCATTTTTGCCACTATTGAAATCTTTCCCACTCCTCTGTCTGCCTTTGAGACTCAGCTAAATGCAAGTGATGGTAGCTGACACCTTTACTATAGCAAGCTCTGAATAGATAGCCTTTGCTTGTCTTAATTTGGATTTATTTCCACAACATACTATTAATACTGGTAACTAGAATGTTTTAAAGAACACTCCTTGGTGCTCACCTGGGAAAGTGAGCTTGGTCTTGCTCTACACATCAGTTTCTCTATTACTATGTTAAAACCCATCCTGAACCTTAGTAGCCTAAAATATAACTGGTTATCATTTCTCATGATTCTGTGAGTTGGCTGAATGGTTCTTCTGTTGACCTCACCTGAGCTTGCTGATGTAGTAGCATTCAGCAGGTAGGTTGCCAGGCTCAACTGGGACTATTGGGCTAGCCAGAGAGCTGGATCTCTCTATTTCTATGTAGTCCTTCAAGCAGCAGTGCAGCAAGGCCAGGGCAACCACCTAGTACCTCAAAGACCTCAAAGACCATCTACAGGGCTCAGTAGTTGTCAGTTTTGGTACACTGTGTTGTTCAAAGTGAGTGCAGCCCAGACTCAAAGAGTGGAAAATTCCTTTTAATGGAGGCTCAGTAAAGTCACACTATTAAAGGACACCCATGCAGGAATGGCATACATATTTGACCAGTGAATAATCTAGCACATGCTTATATGGCATATTCAGACCACTGTGTCTAGTTCTACCATTGACTAAGCAGCACTAGATTTCCTCCTCCCTCCCTCCCTCCTTCCCTTTCTCCCTCACTTCCTTCCTTCCTTCCTTCCCAGGATGGAGAGGTAAAGGGAGGCATTTCTCTAGTACTCAAAAAAAAAAAAAAAAAAAAAAAAAAAAACTTAAAACAACCTCTAGAATTCCCAATTATTTATGTCAATAAATGAATCTCATGCAAGTTTGCTGAGGTAAAATTTTGTTATACACAACTGAAAAACAACGACAACAACAAAAAGAGTATTTCAGTTTGCAAATGGCTTTTTGAAAGGCTTTACTGTCTGGGCAGACTAACAGAAGAAAACGGAGAAAGAGAGCACGAATTGGGAGAGAACAGAGCAAGATCAGGTAACAGGAAGAAAATCCCAATTTGATTGACACAGATGGAATACAAAGGGGGAGAGTGGGAGACAAGCTGACTGGTATTCTAGAACCACGAATGAACGACTTAGAATGCCACAAAAGACATTCCATATTTAATGCAACAGATACTGGAAAGTCAGAGAACATTACTGCATAGAGTGACTTAACCAATGGAAACTAAGAGTGACTAAGAACAGATTAATCATATAGATGGAAATACAAAAGAGAAGAAATCAAGAACCCTTGTTAATTAACTTAATTACAGATAATCATTATATATATATCTCAAACATCACATTTTATACCTATACTAAAAAGTATACAGTTTTTTTCAATTATACTCTAATAAGACTGGGGGGAAGAAAAAGAAAGATGCTTTTAAAGTAGAATCTATCATAATTGGAAACTCATTGTCAGCAATGAAAGGAGAATTGGGCTGAGGTTTTGAGATTTATATATGTAAAAAAAAAAAGAAAGAAAGAAAGAAAGAAAAGTCCTTTCAGCTTATGGGCTCCTTTTCTTTCTTTCTCTTTTTAAGATTTCCTTTATTGATCAGAGACAGATTGGGGAGGGGAGGCAGAAGGAGAAGTAGATTCTCTGGGGAGCAGGGAGCCCAATGTGGGACTTGATCCCAGGACCCTGGGATCATGACCTGAGCTGAAGGCAGATGCTTAACTAACTGAGCCACCCAGGTGCCCCAGCTTGTGGGCTCCTTAAGAGCAGATTTCAGTGAAAGATATTTTAAACAGGGAAATGGAAAGAGAAGTCTGGTTTATTTTTTAGAAACACTGTTGACTACTGTGGATAGATAAATTTCAAAGAAATGAAACTGGGATCAGAGTAGTTAAGTATCTTGCTCAAGGTCACAGAGCTAGCAAGTGACAGAAGTATAATATACACCCTGAGAGTCTGGCTCCAATGTGACCCCATTTGCACTTCGCTCAACTACCTTTGTAGATAATTATTCTTCTCTCACATTAAAAATATCTTAGGCTACTGCAAATAACAGTAACTCATCTGAAATAACATAACAGCGTCCTAACTCAAGCTCTTCACTTGAGCATTCTATCTCCTTGAATCCTTCCTCCACAGACTTACCATAATTATCTATAAACACATACATACCAAGTCAGGTCATATCACGCCTTTCTTCAATGCTTCCCTACTATAGAAAAGAGAAAATATAAACTCCTTTTGGACATAATGATGTCTAAAATCCAGTCTGCATTAGTTTGCTAGGTCTGCCATAACAGTACCACAGGCTGGTTGAATTAAAAAAACAGAAGGTTATTGGCTCACAGTCTGGAGACTAGACATCTAAAATCAGGGTATAGGAAGAGTTGATTCCTTTCCAGGGCTATGAGAAAGGATCTGTTCAGGTCCCTTTCTTTGCCTTGTAGATTCTTTTCTCCCTGTGTCTTTATATAACCCCTCTGAGTCCAAATTTCCCCTTTTCTCCCTGTGTCTTTATATCTACCTCTCTGAGTCCAAATTTCCCCTTTTGTAGGGTGGATGTGGGCCCACCCTAATCTCATCTTAACTTAAGACCACTATAGTCAAAGATGTACTTTCAAGTCAGGTCACACTCAGAGATTCTGGAGGTTAGGACATTAATATGTGAATTCTGAGGGGACATAATTCAACCCATACCACTGGTTTTGCTTAGATTCTCACAATTTCCCACCTTTACTTCTAGCAATCCTGAAGTACTGATATCTCCCATCACCATTTGTTTACATAGCCTGATGTGACTGAATTTTCTATCTGCCCTGCACTGTTTTAGCTATCAGTCCTTCACCATCCCCTTGATCTTCTTAACTCCTATGAATTACTAAGAAGGCTTTCTTGCTGCTTAGGCTACACAAATGCCTCTATAAGACCCCAGGGTTTATGTCAATCACAGCATGTCCTACATTTAGGAGTTTGGGAGAAAGGCTGACATTCATTTGCCAAAATCCTAAGTTTGATGTATAAAAAGCAAATACTCAGTTTATATGTGAAAATAGAACTTCCCGACATATCAATTGGCCTGAGCACAGTAATTCTTACCTCAAGGCAGGCCTATGTACAATGCCAGTTAGCAACAGAAGGTTGCTTCACAAACAAAACATCAGAAGTAAGAGAATGAGATAATTCAAATGTTAGTTATATGGCACTGGGCTTGAGCAGCCTGAACATCTTTTCCCATAATAGAGATAAGAACATCAATTTGATAATAGTATAAATAATTATAAAATACTAATATTTTATATTAAGTTATATACAATAGGCATTTTATATAAAATGAATTATTTTATCTAATCCCCACAGTAAGCTAGTAAAGTCAATGCTGCTATCTCTATATTAGATATAAAGAAACTAACGTTTAGGAAGGTTCAGCCAATTCTGCAGAATTTGAGCAAGTAGTACCTGACTTCTGATTCCTCAGTCTTACCACTCACACCATTGGAAGCTCACTGATACTCTTTTCACTGATCAATGGTTACACAGAAACTTCCAATTTCTTCTTCTACGTATCTACTCTTCCAACAGTGATCAACACATCTTCTGACAGATGCATTTTTTTTTTAGATTTTGTTATGTTTTGATGGCTCCCATGCTGTCCTTTATCTATCACACATGGCTGCTTATCTGGGCTATTGTCTCAAGTTTTGGTTTCAAATTTCAGACAGCAATTTAGGAAGTACAAATTTTAGAAAGATGCCTTACAGTTGCCTGGAAGGTCTGGCACCAACACATTGTATTATAATGATATCTTTTATTTATATCCATCTCCTCACTAAAATGACAGTTGCCTATTCATAGGACTCTAAAGTATTCATTTTCATACCCATATGTTTAACAGAGTGCATCTTGCATGGTAGATATTAAATAAACAATAGTTGAGGATATTAGTTGTGTGTGCATGCATGTGTATGTGCATTTGTTTGCAAGGAACATAAACACTCTGGCTGGCATAAGAAGAAAAAGATTAATTGGAAGAAAACAGACAAGACTGCAGACTCAGGGGAGACAGAAAGAGGAGGCTTAGAGAAGACATAAACCAGTGCAGCTCAAGGGGTCTATAAGTCTTGCTAGACTACCTCTTTCAGACAAAGTATCTGGAAGGAATCAGCTCCTACTATTTCTTATCTTTGTGTCCATCAGATCAGAATGAACTAAAGGGGGTCTTCCAGCAACCATCTGGCTACAGCAGGGCTGGCTACCTTGACTGACATCCTGCCAGACTATAGCCAGCAGAGACAGAATTAGTTTCCTCAAAGCTGGAGCTATTTTGCCTAAAGGTGAGGGAATGCATACTGACTACCAAAGGAGAAACAAAAGCAAAAAACACTATTCCAGCTGATTTAATGATATGAAACTTTTGGAAATCTGAGCTTGGCTGGCATTCTTAGAAGTTATTAGACACTTGGGGGATTAGAGATATGAATTCAGAAATTATTTGCTCATGATTACTACTTAAGCTTTAGAGAATAGGTAAAGTCAGAGAAGAAAAATCAAGAACTTAAAAATAAATAAATAAAAATAAGGAAACTGAGGAAACTGAATTTTTAGGGAAAAAATTAGAGATGGTAGGAAACCTTCAGATAACTATGCAACGTCTCCAAACCCCAGTTTATTTTTGTTTGGTTTGGTTTTGTCTTTTGTAAAATGCAGAGTACAAAAGGGTCTGCTCCTATGGTGAGTTATGAGGATGAAATGAGATAATCCATATAAAACTCTCACTAAACTGTGCAGCTGATTAAGAGATGGTAACTATCATCCTTACTAGTAAAAGGAGAAAACAGAATGCCATGTCTTGAGAACTAAGGAAGTGGGGGAAACTCAATAGGTTTCATGCTTCAGAGTGACTGAGAATAAAGTTGGGGATCTGATGGTTAGAGAATCATTGGAGATATTTTTCAGTAAGTTAAAAAGGGTTAAAACTTGAGTGAGTGCTAAGACAAGGAAGGCATGGTTAAGGCAGACTTTCTTCCAAAGGCTTAAGTCTTCCAGAAGACTGGGAATTCATCAGATTCTCTCTGCCAGCAGCCAATTACAAATCCATCCTATGATTTGGACCAGGAATTTGGAATCTGGATGTCCCCTTTTCTTTTGGTGCTGGAGTCTTGGAGAGGACAATTCTGAAATAAACCCAGACCTTTTCATTGTCTCTAAACATGTGTCTACTTGTGGGTCTTAAAGAGAGCTTTCTAACTGAAAATTTATGTACAAGCCTAGTTTTTAGAAAATAAAGCAAGGGGCCCCTGGGTGGCTCAGTGAGTTAAAGCCTCTGCCTTCGGCTCAGGTCATGATCCCAGAGTCCTGGGATAGAGCCCTGCATCCGGCTCTCTGCTCAGCAGGGAGCCTGCTTCCTTCTCTCTCAGCCTGCCTCTCTGCCTACTTGTGATCTGTCAAATAAATAAATAAAATCTTTAAACTAAACAGATAAATAAATAAATAAAGCAAAACAAGTATAGCAAAAGAAAAAAATAAAAGAGCCAGCTGTTAGAAAATAATATTCCCCTTCCCATACATACATGTGCCTCTACAACATCTACTCCCAAGAGCTCAGAGAATTTCATGTACTTCCGGTTGCAAGCTAATATAGAATCAGTCTACTACCTGAATTCCCATCAAAACAGTTTATCCTGACTTCCCACTATCCAAACTTTTTATTAAAGTGTATGTGTGTGTATGTTTTATTTACTGAAGTTGCATAAAGATCAAAACCACTAGTTGAAAAAAAAAAACAATTTTCCTATTCCTACTATATTTTTGGTGACACAGATAAGTTTCTAAGCAAAAATTATTATAGGCACCCAATTACTTAACCTGAGCTCCATGTATACATTAACGAAAAGTGTTGTTTCTTTTTGTTTTTTTACTTTCCTACTGAAATTCTATACATTTTTAATATCTACTCAAATACTTTCTTTTCTTAAATTCTTTTCTTAAATTCTGCCCAATTCTTCCATTTGCAATTAATCTCTTCCACTTAATGTTTTTTCCCTCTCATGGTCTACATTATCCTCTAAAGCATTTCTGTATATTAAAGTTCCTTGGATATAGGTACTTATATTTAGGTTAGTCTTTCTAACTGAATTAGCATTCAACCTAGCAACAGAAGCTAGAAACAGCAATGCTTTACTATTAGTAGGTACTCAATAAACATGTATGATATTGAATTTTATTGATATTTGTATTCTTTCTAGATCAAGGCACATTGTTCTGTTTAGCTTGTTAACTTCATTTTTTCTGAATACTCAAAATTCTATTTATACATAATCTAATTGTAGGGCTGGTGAGGAAATATTCTCATACACCTCAAGAGACTTCAAATCAATGAAAATTGAAAACACATACCTATACCCATTTCTTCCTTTTTAGTCTTCTCCACATCTATTCAATCTAACTATAGTGGTTGGGCAAGAGAGATACTCCTACACTCTAAAAGTATTGTGCAATCAACTTCAGTAGCAGCCAAGAAAGAATCTGGAAAGGCTACTGGAATTGTGTTTCTAACAAACTAAGACCTGGTTACAGAGCAAGCCCTTTGTTTCTTTGTTAAAGAAAGGCACCATATCTCAAAATGAAATAAAAACTCTTTATCTTACCATTTTGCCATCGACTCTTGGATTCATAAACTTTAAGAACATGAAAGAATCCTAATTCTCAGCAGATCTCTTGTCCATTTTAGAAATCAAGAAACTACACACATTATGATTATGTAACTCTCTACACACATAGCCACTTATCAGCTATATATCTGACATGATAGCTCTAATAACAGAAAAGTTATAAAGACATTCATAATATTTGCCCTTAATGAAGGGCACTGATCAAGCTATTTCCTTCAAAAGAGATGGGATTACTTACGCTGATATAGTAGACCAAGTGTCTACTTCTCATCTAGTGTAATTTCTGCATTACTTATCAATACCTGACCAAAATGGCCATCAGCATCCTGAGAGTTCTACAATCAGCAAAGAGCCAACTGACCTGATCCTTGACCTAACTCCAGTGGTACACAGGCTAATATCCTCTATCCATATTGATAAGAACATTAAAGAATATCTTTTCCTAGGAGAGTTCTATCTTCCAGATTCCTTGTCACCGTTTCAATGGTTTTGGAGTGTCAATCTATTTCTGCTGGAATTTCAGGTCAATTATTATTGAATATCACAATTTTCACACTCTATGAATGGTTTCTTTGCTAAAGATTGCTGCTGTCTCTGATGTTTGTTTTATGAAATGTGTCAATGCAGTAGGATTGAGACTCAGAATATTAATGGTTGATAAGCCCAATTACCTATAACACTAAAAATTCCATGTTTCATATAATTCACTACATGTTATTTATGCCTCTCAAGTCAGCTTGAAATAGTCATCAGATGGGCAGTAAAAGTGCCGAGTATGATACTCTGTCACTGGGGTCACTTGGATTTTTTTCAGAGCCCAGAGGCATTTCCATTTGCCTCATTAGGCATTTGTTTAACCAGCATCATCAGTTCCCTGTTTCTAACTTAGCATCAGAAACTAAGGCTTTAATAATGAGCACAAAGTGGCAGAAGACTGGCCCAATCTATATTATGTTGAGTACTAATGAAATCCTGGTGTTTTTAAAAACTCCTCAATAATTAAACTGGGCAAGACACATACCAGGTCAGTTTACAGAGGGCTTGAAACAACTGAGTAGGATAATTGATGACTAAAATACAAAGGATCTGCAATTTGTACCCTAGAATGGAAATCAGAACACTAAAGAGAATACAAAGACTCCTAAATGAATGACATGATACACATGCAAATGGGTTAAAATTTTCAAAAATTATGAAAGATAATTGATAGTCAGCCCAGATAAAATAAACTATATTTCATCAAAAGTTTATTTTAAAAATCAAGGTTTTCTTCCCTCTCCCATTGGGAAGGGTACTATAGAAGAGAAATAGAACTGATCCAAAAAACCAGAAGACACTGAAAACTGAGTGAGGCTCTTAAAAGTAACCAGGGAATATAGTTCCCAGTCATATTTCCCTCCCATGTGTCTTACATTGTCTTAGAGTATCATGCCTCTGTGATATTGTTGGACGTGGCTTCCTTAGTCTGCTTTATGAGAAATTCCATTTGGGGCAGGAAGCAGCTAAGGTAGCAGCAGCAGGACAAGAAAATGGCACTGTATGGCATTGCCAGGATGGTAGAAAGCATTAACTACACAGCTAAATTTAAGATAAAATACCTTGCAAGTGAAACATAAATAGAGCACCCATGACAGAAGAATGCAAACATACAGTGCTAAATCTGTAATATAATAACAATGGAAGAAAATGAAACTTGTTTTGCTTGCTAAGATGACACTACTAAGCCATCAACAGTAGGTCATGTACTTAAATCTTCTTACCAGAAGTAGTGATAGGACTGGACTCAGCCATGTAAACCCTGTATCCCGTCTTCCTCATGCTAAACAACAATTTATTTGCAAGATAATAGCCACCACCAGGTAAAATACTAACTGGACCATCCAAAGATTAAACTCACAACTGTATTCTCTTTAAAATCAGGCACCTAATAGACTAAGCTAATCCATAACCCCAAATACTTACGTATTTTACCTTAAGCAAACTTACTTTCATGCAAAGCAGTTTTAATTATTCTCCTCTGTTATCTCTCCTGTTACAATTAATTTATTTTATATGTATTTACTTTTCCATGACCTTTCTAACCCTCACTAGATGATAAACTCTGAAGGTAGAATCTACATCTCCTTCATTCATCACTCTATAGTGCCTAGAAGAGTGTCTGCTATAAGGTGCAACTTATAGATAATTGCTGAATCAATCTGTCTGTAATCAAAAGAAAAATAAATGGTGGAGAGGTTAATTTCTAAATTATTTCCCAGAGGATAATAAAACATGGATAGTTTGATATTTTAGCAACAGACCTGAAGCTGAAAAGAAGTAAAGGAAATCAGTAAACTCTACAGCAGAGAAAACAAATTTTCTAACTGTAAGCCAGGGGAACCCTGGTTAAGTTTCAAAGTAGAAATCACCTTTATACTTTATCTGCAGCATTGGGCTGCATATCATGATGATCGGTAGCCTCCAAAGGCTTTTGAAATATATACCAAGCTCCAAACTCCTCAGCACAGCAAACCCCAAATTTATGTCCACTTCAGTCTTTGCCATTTCAGTGATAATTTACTACTTAGGCTGGAGATAATAAGCAAATACTATATATTTCTACTCACTTACATGGACAAGAGCCTTCAATGACTAGCAAATCATTTATTTTATAATACTGTAGCTCTAGCCAAACATTCCTATCCTCTCATACCACATTTGCATTTGGTGATTTAGTATAATCAATATTTTTTTCATTGCCTATTACTTTTGAATTAGAGTGCTTACTGAAGATTTTATTTTTCTGGAGGGAGGTTGAAGGTTGAAGAGTGTATGTGTGTAAGTATGAGATGTATGTTTGGGAAAGGGAATCTGAAGGTGTAGAGAGGAATAATGGAGGGCTTTTGACTTGGTCTTATAGATTACAGAAAATATGTCATTTGATACACATTTCTTCCCTACTAGTTCATCCTGTTAAATGAATAATATTCCCTAAAAAGTCCCATCTACAAATCATTTGATGGATGTTTCTTTGAAGGTGATATTGCTCCAACATACAAACAGACCAAGGCAGGAAAACTTCTGTAATAACTGCAAAAAGTTGTCACCTAACTTTAGGTTGAAAGCCTCCAATAATGAAGAGAAAAGGAACAAAATGGAGCAGCAGAAAATGTGGGAAACTACTGATGCTTACTTGATGGACTTCTCTGATTGCTGTTGATTCATCTCCAACACATGTCAACCATTAGCAAGTTCTTCACATCCCACCACCAAACCGTATCCCGGTGTATCTACTTCATCTCCATTGCTCATCGAGCCCTCTATCCTTGCCAAACCACCACCAAGCCTCCCTGAGTCCCTTGCTTTAAGGACTCCAGTGTCTTCCTCTCTCACCCAGAATTAAATTCAAATTACTAAGGACCAGTATATTGCCTGACTTCTGCTTACCTTCCCAACCAGCCTCTGTGTCCCCATTTCTGTGCCCCCAATAAACTGTTCCCATAGAGGCTTTCCATATTTAGTTTCTACAGCCTGCAAAGCTCTCCTTCCTTTCCTCTCTTGGCTGAAACCCATACTTCACCAAAGGAGAGCATTCATTACTAGCCTGTGGAGTATTTACCTCTCCTCCAACCTGCAAAGGCACTCTTTATGCAATATCCTGCTTAACTTCAGGGAACTTGTCAGCAACTGAAATTATCTTAATTATTCACAGATTCATTTTTCCTTTTGCGTATTTTGTTGATTCAATTCTAGTTGCCCAGAAAAGTTTCTCATTCATGGAAGTTGTCTAATTACTGATTGCATAAATGAAATAGAATTCTTGTTCTATATAATAAGTTTCTGATGATCATAACTTCTTACCATGGAATGAGCCACTTGAAAGTAACCTCATCATATTTGGGCCTTTAAAGCTCTGAAAGTTCATATGGAAATAGCATTCATTGCATTGTATTAAAACTCATAGTTTACATGTTCTTCTCACCAAACTCTGAGCAGCATGAAGGCAGAGACTGTGTATTATTCAATTCTAGATGTCCTGTGCCTATCACAGAAGAGATATTTCTCTATAATGATATATGTCACTGAAAGACTTCATATACTAGGTAGTAGCAGGAGATGACAAAGCATATCTTAAGTTTTTTAACTGAATTACAAACAGAAACAGTACCAATTACCTGTGGAGTTAACTTGGACTACCAAGGCAGTTAGATTAGTGTAGCTTAATCTGCCACAAATTTTTTTTTAGTAATGCACCAAAAAAATTAATTAAGGAGATAGATATGGAAGGTACTGAAGAAACACAGAAATAGAGATCTCAGACAGCAAGGCTGATGGTATAATATGGACCTGGAAGGAAGTGTAACCTGCTACTAATTGAACAAAACTGATGGTGAGCCTGTCTGGAGAGGAAGCCCTGCCTGCTTGCATTCCACTGAATGTTCTGCAAGGGCTCCTGCTGCCAGGACAGCAACTGAAATGATTGCTTTTCCTCTTTCCTGCTGAAAGCTTGTCTTGCTTGAGAAAACCACATGTGAACCAACAAAATTTTGCATAAGGCTGACATTATACCCCTACTTAACAATAGTAGATGAGCTAACTTGAGTTATAGAAACACACAGAATGACAGAATAGACACAGTGGTGACTGAAACAATGATATAGGATGACAAACATATTTTGGCTTAAGGGGCATCTTCACAATTTTTCTTTGGTAGTCAACAGTATTTGAAAAAAAAGCATATTAATTGCTTTATTTCAGGATAATGAAGTGTGGCAATGGACTTATGATCTGAGAGTTACATAACATAATATCTATCTTTGCGGCAGGGGGGCTGTTCCTATTATGTTGACACTCTCATAAAGAAGTTTGGACCTCATAGACATTTGCATTTGATTTTACATTTCTAAAGCCTAATCTTAGTGTTGTCAATATTTGAGGAGTTTTGTTGGTCCTTTAGAAAATGGCATACTCTATGTAATTAATATCATGAACACTATGGTTAGTGATGGTCTAAGAATACAAGCTTAAATATTATGAACTAGTCCTTTTGTGAATGCTCTCTCTTGCTTTTGAGTAGCTCTTAATAAAATGTGACTCATTAAATCATGATGGATGATGGCCCTTTATTATTGACCTTTCAAATTAGGAATTGGTTTCACATTCAACATGTTGATTAAACATCTTTCTCCATTATTAAGCATTTCTATGTAAAGGCTATGCAATATTAAATCTATATCTAAGTTTTATGATTTAATAAATGACTTGGCTATAAGCTTATTAAATATATGAAAACCTAGATGGGAAAATTAAGATCAAAAATTAGGTATAGGCTTGTAAATAGTCACTACCTATTTTTTTTTTAATTTATTTATTTGTTAGAGAGAGAGAGAGAGAGAGCACAGGCAGACAGAGTGGCAGGCAGAGGCAGAGGGAGAAGCAGGCTCGCTGCCGAGCAAGGAGCCCGATGTGGGACTCGATCCCAGGACGTTGGGATCATGACCTGAGCTGAAGGCAGCCGCTTAACCAACTGAGCCACCCAGGCGTCCTGTCACTACCTATTCTTCTAGGTTGAGTGATTAATGTTAACAAGTGGTAGGGATAGTACCTAAGCATTACTTGTCAATCATCATTGTGTTTTAGATTAGCAATTTCAAATTAATAGAAAGCTAAATGAAGGTCATGACATCTTCTCTTCATCATCTTGAATAAAGTTATATACAGTCAGGTGTTTGGGATATAAATGTTGAAGTCAGCAATGATATACCACTGAATCATAGATTTTCTGAGTTGAAAAAAATCTTAGGGAAACCCACTTATTAGAACCCTATGTCTGAAAAATCAGTCCCATTTATAAAACTTTAAATATATTTATCTTTCAGTTCCTTTTGGAAATCTTTTGCAGCAGGATATTGATTGTAAAACAGCATATTCCATCTTTGAATACCTCCATCTGTTAGAAACATTTTTCTAAAGCTGACCAGAATCTGTGAACTCACAATTCCCATCCACAGTTTCTTCACAAAAAGAAACTGAATTTCTCTAAAGTTTAACAATTATTTTTATGAATAATTATTCCAGTCAGGAAATACCCACTAATTTTTCTCTTCTCTCACACATAAATAGTTCTCCTTTATCCCTCCAATTATACCTGACAGTGATTTACAAAGTCACCAAAGTCTTCTTGGGGATTTTCACCCAGGCATACTCAATTTCTATGTATTTCACTATGTCTTCCCTATAGATAATCACAGTCCACTTTCATTAAGCTAGAACGTTTTAGTTCTGGAAATAGCTATATATAAAAGGGAACATATAGGAGCACCTGGGTGGCTAAGTGGGTTAAAGCCTCTGCCTTCAGCTCAGGTCATGATCCCAGGGTCCTGGGATCGAGCTCTGCATTGGGGTCTCTGCTCAGCGGGGAGCCTGCTTCCTCCTCTCTCTCTACCTGCCTCTCTGCCTACTTGTGATCTCTGTCTGTCAAATAAATATATAAAATCTTTTTAAAAAATAAAAGGTGACATGTGTAAAATTCATTTCTCTACCTTTCACATTGTAAAAAATAGTGTCATAACCAATTATCAATAAGATAGCCATATAGAGACAGAGAGTAAGAAACATAACTGTATTATGTATGTATGTATTAAGCACATGATGAATGAGCAAATACAACAGTCCCAACTCTCAGACTGAGTCGCAATGATATCTAGGTGAAGTTTAATTTATAGAAAGCCATAGAAAATGAAAACATGTATTGCTCAAGCTGACACTTGAGGTAGAAACTCTCCAGTCAGGACTAGAGTGGGCTAATAGAAGCTTTCACCTGCACTTCTCAGAGGAAGGCAAGATTCAAAATGTTCACATTCACACTCTTTGTAGTCTTGTCCCAACAATGACTCAGGAAGAACTTGTAACCAACTAAAGTTTCTCACACAGATTACTATCACTATTTGATTCTATCTTCTCCTTCCTGGATTATTTTTATACTTTATTTTATTAGGTTTGATTATAATTTTAATATGCTGATATGGAATTGGATCTCAACAAAGTTTTTATTACTTTGTTTTGAACCATTTAGAACATATCAACAGTCTTAGCAAAATTGGTAAAATTAGAATTAGATAGTAAAAAAAGCAGAGATCTTTAGCTAGTAACTCTATTTGAAAGTGATCAATTTCTATTTGTCACATCACATTGGAGTATATGCTGTTGCTATTTCTAGAAAGGTGAGTGATCTGGAGAAAGATAAATCAAGGGAAGGTCAAATGTAATCTGTTAATCATCCTGTAGTTATAGCGCCATTATGAACCTTTTACAGTTTTATGTCTAATGTTGCCCAAATTTTCTAGACACATTTGTTGCCTCCTGCTTAAAGGATTAAAAATAACATCATGCCTAACATTAATTTGCACATGCACACACACACACACACACACACACACATCTTCATATGTGATTTCTTTTTTTTTTTTTAAGATTTTATTTATTTATTTGACAGACAGAGATCACAAGTAGGCAGAGAGGCAGGCAGAGAGAGAGGAGGAAGCAGGATCCCTGCCGATTAGAGAGCCCGACTCGGGGCTCGATCCCAGAACCCTGAGATCATGACCTGAGCCGAAGGCAGAGGCTTAACCCACTGAGCCACTCAGGCACCCCTCATATGTAATTTCTATATGAGGCTCAGGATTCTTGTGCCTTTGTCCAGTGTACCACAGGGTATCAGAAACAGCTTGCCATCACTGAGTGTCACACAAGTTATCCACTCTTATACAGACTTCTCAATGAAACCATTCCCTGTATTATGCATGCTAGAAATAGGTGCTTTTATAAACTTTTAAATGAAGCAAAGAGAGAACTCCTGAAGGGTAAGATGGTTTTGACAGTGTGATTCATTTTTTTTTTCTAAGCCATAACCACTAAAAGGATAAACAAACAAATAAACAAAACCTGTCAGGTTGGCTGTCAAATATAATTAGACTGTAATGGCTGCTATGAGACCTTTGTTTATTTCTAGCACAATGAGCTGGAACAGAACTTCACTGTGCTTGTGCCAGTGGTGGATTTAACAGGCCAGACAGGGAGACCTGATTGATGGGACAGCCCTTTCCTTTAGCACCCCAGGAATGTGCCAAAGATTCCCCTGACAAAGATGGTCCAGGAATTAAAGTTTCGTGTGGAGCAGTACAAAAGGCATGACCTTCCAATCAGGAGCTTAGAGGTTTTTTCTTTTTTCTGCCACTACCTGGTAACATAAGGCAAGGTACCCAAACATGAAATATCTCCATTTTCAAGTATACAAAATGAGGGGCTTGGACTCAATTATCTCTTTTCAGGACAGCTTTAATTTTTTTTTTATTCTATCCATTATCTAGGAGTCTTAAAATCAATCAGGCATTAAAAAGAGAATTCAGTTGACTCCAGTTTTATTTTGCCTTTCATTGGATATTTTGTCTGTGGTGGAAATCAATATTATATTTGCTCTTAATTTATGGAAGTAAGGAAGTGGTAGGAAAAGTTGGTGAAAAAAATAAAAAAAGATTCAAAGATGCCCTTTTCCCTAATAAATCTAAAAAATACTAAGGAGACCATCTAACAGATCTTAATTAACAGATCTAAGTAACAGATCTTAATTATTATACATAATTGGGAGTGAAAACACTCCTACTGTTGTACTTTACTCAAAATGTTTAAAGTCTGCAAACTCTACAGCATCCCTTTTCTTTCTCCTTGCTGATGTTATGTCTTGCTTGTGGACCTGATCCAAAGAGGCCTGTGAGAGCCAATTGTTCAATTTCCAGGAATCTTGCAAACTGGTTATAATACAGATATTATCAAATATCAAACTACATAAATTCTCAATTAATTACATTAAAAATAAGATAGGAACTCAAAAATTCTAAGTATCTTACTACTGAGTACTATTATCTATGCTTTTGGATTGATTTACATTTATTGCAACTGTAGAATGGAAGTTCTACATAATGATATGCTACTGCATACCTCTTCTCAACTCTACATTCAGTGCCGTAATGTTGGTAGCATGAAACTGGCAATGTTGGGAGTATTTCCAGCATAAAAATAGGCAAATGCTATAAATCAAAACATGGGGACGCCTGGGTGGCTCAGTTGGTTAAGCGGCTGCCTTTGGCTCAGGTCATGATCCCAGCGTCCTGGGATCGAGTCCCACATCGGGCTCCTTGCTCAGCAGGGAGCCTGCTTCTGCCTCTGCCCCTGCCTGCCACTCTGTCTGCCTGTGCTCGTGCTCTCTCTCTAACAAATAAATAAATAAAATCTTAAAAAATAAAATAAAAAAAAAAAGAATGCACCCACATCTTCCCAACTCCATCATTACTACCCTAGTCTAGTCCTCCATTATCTTTTCCCTGGATTATTGTAATTGCCTTCTAACTAATTTCCCTTCTTCACTCCTCTTCAGACTCTTCTCTACATAATGGTATGTGCATTTTACTTTTCATGAGAATGAGAGGCTTTGGGGCATTAATCTTTTATAAAAGCCCCAATTAAACAATTACTGCATGGTTCTCTTTTGACTGTCCAAGGTGATTCTGACATAAGTTATTTGAGGATGATCCCCACAGAAATAGTGGGCTTAAAAGCAGTGGGGATGGGATTGGGAGGGAGACAAATCAAAAGAGACTCTTAATGTCATAAAACCAACTGAGGGGGGTGGGGGGGGTGTTGGGAGAGGGGGGGTGGGGTTACATTATATGTTTAAATAATTTTTTTTTTTAAATAATAAAAAAAAGCAGTGGGGAAATAAAGTTAAAAGAGAGGAAATCCCCTTTGTGATTTCTGCCATGTCTCCTTTATCCTAGAGTTTCTGCCTGAGTTGCAACTCAAACACATGATGCTGCTCTACGTCAGCAACACGTGTTTTATATCTTGGGTGTTATTTCTTAGCAATGTATATGAGACACTTGACACAAATTCATGGGCTGTCTTTCATAGAAAACAACAGAAAACCACTTGAAGCTTTTTATCCACTGTCATTCTCTTCCAGGGCTAGTTCAATATAGCATCAGTTCTGATGTCAGAACAAGAAAGAATTTGTGTTTTGTTTCATGTGACAATATTTAAGGGACATTGATTTTATATTTGACCACACAGTATTAATTTCCTGAAACTGACAAAATAACAATGGGCCATCATGAAATATACATTTTTCGTATTCAATTGTAATATTTTCCTCCCTTCTTCACTGGCCTTTTCTTCTTTCCTCCCATCTCCTCCTGCTCCTTTAACTCTCTTTTCTTTCCCTTCACTCCTGCCTCTCTTTCTTTCTCTCTTGCTGTGTTCTCTTGTGAAGCCGTGGACATGACAGTGTGAGGATGACAGCAGGCACCAGCATTTTCCCTGTTATACATGGGATTCTGAGCACAGTATGCCTTTGGCCCAGGCAGGTGGGGGAACTGAGAGAAGCAGGCTAGCCATCTGGAGATGAACATATGGGTGGTGTGGCATACATTCTCACAATTGGTGGCTGGGAAGATCAGAAATAGAATAGGGAGGTTTGACTCCTCTTAATCATAGAAACAACAAAAATACTAAAAACCAAAGGGGGTACTAATATAGAGGGATCCCAGCTTAAAGAAGAAACATAGTTTTCCTAAATGTTCATATAGTACTATATATTTAAACTTTTTTAAAATTTAGAAATGTTTTCACTTTTATACAAGTATTGAGTGACTTTTCTCTCTTGTGTCTAATTACTAGCATCATCACCATCATCATTATTTTAATCGCTACTATAATATTAGCTTACTAAAATACTAGTTGTTCAGTACAATTCAGTTCAATTGGAGAATTAAAAAAATCACTATGGGATTTTTTTCTCCCTACTGAGAGCCAGATTCCAACTCAGACAAAATGAAACAGACTCCTGACTGGTGGGTATAAAATAGGTACAAAATAATGCAAAACAAGAAACAGTTTTTTAAAAACTCTTCCTAGATTTTATTCTAATCATTAGTTATCTTTGCTACATCTTTAAACTTTTTCTGGGCTAGAAATCAGGAGAGCTATATTTCACTTCTAACTTTGAAGTTTCCCAGAGCTTTAGGCACATAATTTTAGTTTCTTGGAACTCCATTTCCTCATCTCAAAAACACAGTGATCAGAATAAAAGATCTTTACATTCAGCTATTCTGTGATAGGATTTATGATTCTAAGTTCACTGTAGTTGAAGCTAAGCAAAGTAGATAAGACAGAACTATTGTACGCTAAAACAAATTGGGAGTTATGTCAGAAAAATTAAATAAACATTGCCTGGTAAAACAGATTAGGGTGGATAGTCTAATAATGGTTCCAGGATGGCTACTTTATAAGCTAATCTTCTATTCTCTACAAAATTGAATGAACAGGGAAGTTGAGACACATATATACAGAAAAAAAAATGTTACCTAGTGTATTGGGTTTATTTCTGGGCATGTCACTTTCAGAGCTATCAATATCTTACCTAGACAATGAAAAGCTTACTCAGGGAGGGATGATCAAGATTATAAGGGGCCACAAAAGCATTTAATACAAAGATTGATTGAATAAATGAAGGTCATTATTCCTGAAGAATGTCCAAGTCATAATGGGAAGCATGATGGTTCTCCTCAAATATATGAAGAAAAGTTAGGTAGAAAAGAAGTTATACTTCTTTTACATGTACTAAAGAAACTATATTAATTTATTCCATATATATTTATGTAATGGATATTATATCAAACAATAAGCCAAATGTCAAAGACCAGATATTAAATGAAAACAAATATGGAGTCTACCTTCATAAAAATTTCAGCCCAGAACATAATAAATCCTAGAAATAAATATAAAATTAAAAATGCAATATGTTAGGGGTGCCTGGGTGGCTCAGTGGGTTAAGTCTCTGCCTTCGATCAGGTCATGATCTCAGGGTCCTGGGATCGAGTCCCGCATCAGGCTCTCTGCTTGGCAGGGAGCCTGCTTCCTCCTCTCTCTCTCTCTCTGCCTGCCTCTGCCTACTTGTGATCTCTCTCTCTCTCTCTCTGTCAAATAAATAAATAAAATCTTTTAAAAAATGCAATGTGTTACAGAGGAGAGAAATTGATCTAGTTAGGAAGGTTGGTAAGTGTTTTCCAGGGAAGAATCCATTGTAACCAAAATTTAAAACATGAATAAGAAGGAAATAATTTTGCAAAAATTGATTTTATGCATGTGTGTATGTGTGTGTGCCTGAATGGAAGAGTGTTTGGGAGAAGGAACAGTATGAGCTAAGGTCTTATAATAGAAGGGACATGGTCTAATTGAGAAACCAAACAGGTGGTTGGGACATATAGGTTGAATTGAGACTGTAAAAGGGAGCTAAAGCATGGGATTTTATAGGTCATATTAGTTGTAATGAGAATTCATGGAAGTGTTTCATGTTGGGATGAAGCACATGGTATCACTGCATATTTACTCAGATAAATGTGGTGGGAAGGCAATTAAAAGAGACACAAAAGTGGCTGCCAATTAACTACTTGGGAAGTTTCTCCCTCCAGACAAGAGACAGTAAATGTTTAGTCTAAAGCAGTGGTGACAGCCATGGAGATGGAGAGAACCGGGTATGCATATGGGATGTTTAAGAACGAAGAGCAATTGAATTTTTCATTGGATTGTGCAGTAGAAGAAAAGGATGATGTCAAGGTGGACTCCTGGTTTTCTGGCTTATATAAGGAACGGATGGTAGTGTTCTTGTCTTTCACTGATAAGATTAAACTAAGGAGACCAGGTTTGGAGACTTGCATATAGAGATTATGGGTTGAATCTAGTCATACTGAATTTATGTGCTATGTTTAAATTTTTAAAATCACCAAGTCTATACACACACAGAGTCAAGAGAGTTAAGACACAGCTTAGTATTCGTGAAAGCCAGAGTTGCTGAAAAGTCTGGGAGAGAAAGGGCAAGTGAGAAAAGACCTTTTTGAAAGCAGCCTGACTCTTCCTAGTCCTGATCTTGTTTTAAACCAATGCTGAGACAAGCATAAAAGAAGCCCTCAGCAAATATTCAGCAAGAATCCAGTGTGACATTACCCAGAGGTCTGTATTCAAGGTTGAAAGTGGTACTGGAAAAAATAAGCTTGTCTGTGTGTTCCTTGCTTGGCACTAAGCCTTAGTGCCTGCTGATAATTCAAGCTGTTAATAAAAAGAGGGCAACCTTTCCCCCCACATCAACAATGAAATAAGTAAATAAGTAAGTAAGTAAATAAATAAATAAATAAAACACCATGTGAGGAAACGCATAAAGCAAAACAAGTAAAGGAACAGCTGAGAAAGGGGAAAACAAAGTCAATAAAAGCTATCGATCAGGGATGCTTTAAGAATGTAAACATTCAATATTGAAAAGAAAACAGAAATATAATTGTAGAGGCTGTTTAATATTTGCATAGCCATCATTAGAATGCTCATTACAGTTAACATTTCTTGAAGAACTTTCTTCATAAAGATAGTGTGCCTACAATTTAAATGATGCTTTCTCCAGTTGTCTGAAGCACTGAATAAAATAGCTCTGAATTCCCATTGACCATTAAGACGTTCAAAAGTTATTTTACTTAAGACAGGAATTGTAGGCTATTTGTGAAGTTTTACTGTTGGTACACAATTCTCCTTTTAATACCTTCAAGTTTTTAAAATGTTGGTATCTGGCAGTTAACTATGCAATGGAAAAATTATAGCATGTCTTTCTCAAATATCTTGGGTTTATGACAGAAAGGCATCACTAAGAAATCAATCATTCTTCAAGTTGAATCTTTTCCAATTTTGCTTCAGAAGTACTCAGCAACATGAAGTTTTTAAAATGATCATTTCTTTGGTAGCCTATGGGCTGTTAAATCATGCAAATAATTAATAATGTAATTAAACATATAAAACAACACTTGCAAAATTTTGTACAGTGAAAATTAACAGAATTTTACAGTAAATAGGCAATTAATGCAAAAGAAAATAGAAGAAGTACACGCTGAGATTCTGTTTTATGTGTGATATCAACCCAACCAGAGAGAATTTTTTTAATTGTCCTTTTTGAAATAAGAACAAAATAACATAAATATTTATAATACTAATTCATCACTTTGGTATACCTAATGCTGAACCAAATTATTAAGTCCAGTTTTCTGACATATCTTCAATTAAGAAAGAAAACCTACAATGATTGTAGAGAGAAGGATGTTTTTTGGATAAAAAGACCTTGAGATCCTGGCTTTTTCAACCTCTGTGCCCTAGGAGATAAACTAATTGTCCCCTTTCCTATATTTCCACCTATCCCCTGTCAAAAGTAGCTCAGCAACCATACTTGTCTCTACCACTTTCTGTTTTCTCACTTTCCATTCCATATCCACCTTGGTTGATATTAAACAATGTGCTTTTTATTTGTTCAACATTCCTTTCTTCTATTAGAACTGAATCTTGTCACGTTTCTGATATGCCCTGTTTCCTAGAAAAATTATCAGCACTTTGTAGGAGTCAAACAATCATTTAAAAATAAAAACCTAAAAACAGAATAAAAGCAAAAAAACACTCATTATATTCCATACACTGTGCATGGTGCTTTTTATGCATGTTTCTTATAATTCTTTAACATGCCTAGCTTATAATAAACCTCCAAAACTAATTGTGTTAAAATGAAACAAAACACTCTTCTAGTATAAAGGTTTGCTTAAATTCCAGTTAAGTCCACCTAACTCTACTGGTTAAATAATTCTAATGACTAGTTTATCAATACTTGGACATTTAGCCAAATTTAATGTGTTTACTGCTGAATCTAATCAAATATATAAGTAATAGAAGAGAGAAGCAAATATATTTTGCCTATATATCCTTGGTTTCTGAAATTCAGTAAATACCTAATAAATGTTTGTTAAATTTAAAAAATAGCTATGTCTAGTTTATGTTTTATAGCTATAGGTGTACAATTACTTGGCCCAATGAGAAGAAAAATATCTAAATATCTAAAGACTGCTTATGTCTGGAACCAGAACTCTCCATAGCCGCTTATTTAAGGGTACAAATACTCATTAAATGAGTCAGTGAAAAAACGAACAACATGCAAAAATGGAAGTGACATAAATAAGTAAATTCTGTGAATGAGAACCCTCTAAAGCAGGTGTTAGGGACTAAATTGTGTCCATTTCAAATTCACGTATTAAAGCCCAAGCATTCGGAGACAGGGCTTTTAGGAGGCAATCAAGGTTAAATGAGGTAATAAAGGTAGAGTGGTAATTCCATAAGATTGGTGTCCTACAAGGAAAAAAAAAAATTAAGTTGGTGATCTCTCTCTTATCACACATAACCCACCAAGATTGTGAGAACACAGCAAGAAAGTGGCTGTCAGCAAGCCTCAAAGAGAGATCTCACCAGGAACCAAATGAGTGGACATCTTGATCTTGTACTTCCAGCCTCTAGAACTGTGAGAAAGAAATCTCTGTTATAGTCACTCAGTCTGGTATTTTGTTATGGCAGCCTGAGTAGACTAATAAGGTTGGTACTATAATCTTCCCCATTATATCATGAGAAATTTGAGGCACACAGAAGTATTTCATCTGAGGTCATAGACTTAGAAGTACCAATTCAAATCCAGGACTTAAGTGTAGGAGAATATAACTCCAGAGCCCATCCTATTAACTATTTATAGTGCTTTTACATCAAGTAGGTAAAGGGGTGCAGATACAAACAAAACATGCATGTGGAGAAATCACAGAGAAATGAGTATGAACTCAGAGAGGCAAGTAAATGCAAAACCAGGTAGGGACTTTTTTTTTTTTTTTTTAAGTGTCCTATTCTAAGAGCAAAAGGAAACCACTGAAAGGGTTTAAGGAAGAGGGTCAGTGGAGAAGATAGGACCTTGGATGGGATGTGGATTCTGAAAAGGTCACTGTGGCTCCGTATATTTGCTAAAAATACTGAAAAGACTTGGTCTTGACAGTAAAGAAAAGTGGCCATTTAGAGTCTACTTGGCATTTTTTGGGTACTTTTCCATAAGTCAGTTTACTACCTGACACACCACTAGAGAGGTAGAAAGGCAAAGAAATGCAGCTTCTCCAGAAAGATATGTAAGGTTTGTTTGCCTACTTAAGAATCTCAGTTGCATAAACATAGTATATTATTTTCCTAGTGTTATCAAAACAAATTACCACAAAGTTAGTGGCTTAGAATAATGGAAATGTATGATCTCACAGTTCTGTAGGGTCCCAAGTCCAGGTAAAGTGTGGCTGGACTAATTCCATTAGTGTCACACAGCCACAGGAATGAGGTTTCTGCTTGACTGCTGGCTGTCTGACATGGGTCATGTGCACCTTTTGAAGGTCCGTTTCCAGGTTACTTACAACTGCCTTCAAAACCAACAATGGTGATGGGATGCTTCGGTGGCTCAGTCCGTTAAGTGTCTGACTTTGGCTCAAGTCATGATCCTGGAGTTCCAGGACTGAGTTCACATCTGGCTCCCTGCTCAGCAGGGAAGCCTGCTTCTCCTCCTTCTGCCCCTCCCCCTGCTTGTGCTCTCTCCCTCACTGTAATAAGTAAATAAAAACTTTTTTTTTAAAGATTTTATTTATTTATTTGACAGAGAGAGATCACAAGTAGGCAGAGAGAGAGGAGGAAGCAGGCTCCCTGCCAAGCAGAGAGCCCGATGTGGGACTCAATCCCAGGACCCTGAGATCATGACCTGAGCTGAAGGCAGAGGCTTAACCCACTGAGCCACCCAGGTGCCCAAATAAAAACTTTTTT
The DNA here is from genome assembly GCA_003697995.1 of Taxidea taxus jeffersonii. NCBI lineage: Eukaryota > Metazoa > Chordata > Mammalia > Carnivora > Mustelidae > Taxidea > Taxidea taxus. The sequence continues at coordinate 28,667 of RCUC01164406.1, forward strand.
AAAAAGGCAACAATAGTGAATCTTCAAATCACTCTGATTCTTTTCTCTCTGCCTCATGTCTCTACCCCATGTCTTCTGCCTGAATAATCTGCCTTGGTCTTTTGCTTTTTGTAACCCCTGTGGTTATAGTCGACCCACCCAGATAAACTAAAACAACCTCCCTAAATTGAGATGAGTTGATCAGTAATATTAATTGCATTTGCAAAATCTCTATACAGCATAGCTAGATTAGGGTTTGATTGAATAAACAGAAAATAAATCTTAGGGGACATCTTTAGAATTCTAAATATGCTATATAGTCCCCACTTAATATACACTACCATTTAGAATTAATCACATAAGCATGGAGGATGTTCTTAAACTGACCTTTTGCTTACTTTCAGTTACTGTAAATACATATTTTTATTCTTCCTTTAGTCATAAAACAAGAGTTATATGAAAACACATTCTCTTGAAAGAAATCTAATACCAGAGGTACATATGTCATTACATTTTGATCCAGTATATATGAATAGAGATTGGAAGCATACAAATAAATTTCTTAATATGATAAATTAACATAATCTACTCATTCCAATTATCTTTCCAGCAACTCATCATTCCTCCAGGATTTCATTTTGCTATTTCAGATACAAATGACATATTTTAATTCAGTCAAACCAGCACTAATAATTTCTTAGCAAAATATGACAAAAAACAAGTGCACTTTAGATGATAGATGATGGAACTTGGCAGTAGAAACAAATTCTGATTTCACTTATTTTATTGTCTATGGCAATACCTCTAGCGACGAAGGGAACAAGGGTATGTCATGGTAAATGTCTGTGTCCTAAAGCAAGGAATAATTAGCCAATATCAGTATTTTGTATGAGTATTCATGCTTCATCTAAATCAATCTTCACAAAAATATTAGGTGCTTCAGAGATGCCCTTAAGGTAGCTACCACATGATATCCCTGATTTTAAGGGAGTTAATGCGTATCCCTTAGAAAGTAGCTTATCTGAAGGTAACTAAGGGATTTGAGAAAATACTGCTCTAAAAGAGGAAAAACATGGATAAAAACTAAAAGTGACATTTAATTCTACATTCAGATAAAGGAATAAATTAAGTATTATTTAATGGATTTCAAATCTGTACTACTTTCCCTCCAGGGGAAAAAAAAATCAGGTAAGAGTAAACAACTAAATATCTTTCTAATTCCAAAGAGCTTTGAAAAATAAGTGAACACAACAATGACTAATAGGAAATTAGGTTTTTATTTCCTAAAACAGAAACAATGAATCTAGGAGCCAGTATATATTATAAATTTTCCATTTGCCCTATAATTCCCAAAGTTGTATGTCTCAGGCTTAAAGTGACCAATATCTCTATGCTTTCTGTAAGGGGTCAGAAATAATGCAGAGGGGATGCTAATTACATGGTCATTATAGAACATACAACATGTTGACTGATTACTGGACACTATTGTCTATGCAAATAAGGAACAGAAGGCCAGAAGTTGTGAAACACAAAAATGAAAATGAGGTCAAGAATCCCACGAGTCTCCTCAATTCTGCCTCTTTAACGAGTAGGTGAGGAGGTGATGGAGTTTAGATGTGTTTCATTTTTGAGTTCACAGTATATACACAATGTAAATAAAACAGCACCACATTATTTCTTACATATTTTATGAATACTGCATTTAAGAATAGTAAGTATTTAGAAAGCAGTTGATGGCAGATAGTAAAATGTCCTTATCCTGAGCCAAATCCTTGTTACTTCTGTATTGCTTTAGAAAAAAATCTGCAACCTGAACCATCAACTTTGAAGTGTACTTCCAAAACAGCAGGTGGTTTCTGAGCATGCACTGCCCACAATTCTTTTAGAAAGTTCAAATGCAGTCACATCTATCTTATGTTTATAGACTCACTAATCTTTCAAAGTACAACTACTTAACACTGACAATTGCATAGATAACTGACACTGTATGTCTCCTGATAATACAATGAAGTCTTAATTTTTTGGCTTAAAAATGTAGGTCAATTCACCAATACTTTACCTCACAGACTAGGTCTGTTAGGAGTAATGGAAGTTGTTTGTTCCAAACCTTACCCAAGAGATTGAAATTATATATATATTTGTGCCATTGAAATGAAACTCAAACCCAAGAATATCCAATGACCAATGCTTGCATCCTACTAAGAATTTAATAACATCACTGCAGCCAACCACTTTCTAATATATTTGGGCCTCAGTTGTGCCAGAGTTCAGAATAAATCAGGGGAGTAGACAGCTATTTATGTCTTCTCCAATCTTCTGCCAAGCTGAGGAAAACAGCCATTTTTACTCATAACATTTCTTGAGCTGTTAAAGCCCTTACAAAATAGGACTCTGAAAAGTGATATAGAACTGGAATAAGCACAACCTTGCAACACCATTTTCTAAAATAGGACTACATTTAAGGAGAAAAACAAATGTTTTACAATGTTTAAGTGTCTTCTAAGGTGTCCAAATATGATATCATGGCTTATTAGTGGATTAAATAAAATCATGTCTATATCACTAATTGGACAGAATTCATCTGAAATCCCACAAAAAGGAGGTGAAGGTATTATTTAGAAGAAAATAAGAAAAAATGCATTTTCATGGTTTTAGTGTAAAATAACTCACAGACTCCTAAACATTCTCTGCCAAAGTTTTGGGATGTATTCTACATAAGCTAACAACTTACAGACAGTTTGATGATGCAATTAAGCACATACTCTCTATAAAAAATTCATTTGGTTTAAATCCTGGCTTTACCATTTACTAAGAATGTGATCTAAATCTGCAAATGCGGATAATAAAACATTTGTTTGTGGAACTCTTGAGATGAAATTATGTAATATACACGGAGCATTTAATAGAATGCTTGCTATATATTAGTTACTCAATAATGTTAGCTAATAATATTGAGAAGTAGAAACAAAACAATTTTAAGACAATAATAGCTAGGTGCTATAGTCAATAGCAACTTTTCACATTGAAGTTATAATTTTTCTTGTATGTGTTTTATATTTATTTCATTTAGGAAATATAACCTATCTGCCTTTGAAAGGACTGTAGACAAGTTACAAAATCAAACATAAGAGAAGATAGACTCAATATGAATAAAAACACAATGAATTATTCTTTTTTTCCCCACTTACCTAGTATAGTGCTTTGCATATACTGTACAAGTAATGCTTGTTAAATAAATGAATGAATGAATGAATGAATGAATGAATGGATGGATGAAAAGGTGAGTAGATGCATGCATGCATAAGTGAAAAACATTCTGAATCATCTGAAAGATACAGAAGGATTATGTTTTCAAGAACCAACAAGCACATTGCCACATTTTGGCAATAATCTTAAAGGTATAGAAAAGTAGAACAACAATAACAAAAATGTTTAGGTTACCTGCTTCTTTTCTGCTACATGAAGGGAAAAAAAATTAAATTTCCCCTGGTATTAAATGCAAGCTGAATTTGGAGAACAAAAGGATTCTAGTTTCTTCTCCCAGTTTTGATACTACATAGCTATGTGACTTCAATCTCCTCAGAGTTCTGGATTCCTCAGTTGAAAATGAAGGGGTAAGTCAAGAGTATTGCTAGTTTTTTACCTTCAATATTTTGTAAGTAACTTAGATTAAAAAAAAAAAACTGTCTAAAGCCACTATATCAGGTAGTAAGCATGGATTCTCTTATTAAAAATGCAACCTTAATGGGGCGCCTCGGTGGCTCAGTGGGCTAAAGCCTCTGCCTTTGGCTCAGGTCATGATCCCAGGGTCCTGGGATCGAGCCCCACATTGGGCTCTCTGCACAGCAGGGAGCCTGCTTCCTCCTCTCTCTCTGCCTGCTTCTCTGCCTACTTGTGATCTCTGTCTGACAATTAAATAAATAAAATCTTTAAAAAAAAATGCAACCTTAAGGGCGCCGGGGTGACTCAGTGGGTTGTCTCTGCCTCTTGATTTTGGCTCAGGTCATGATCTCAGGATTGTGAAATCAAGGCTAGAGTGCTATGTCAGGCTCTCTGGTGTGTGTGGAAGGTGTGGAGCCTGTTTAAGGTTTGTTCTCTCCCTCTACCCCTCTGCTCCCTCCTGCTCACGCATGCAGGTAAGCATGCTAAAACAAACAAACAAATAAATAAATGCAACCTTAATAACTCAAATCCATTCTACTCTAATGGGATATAACTTGTGATTCTGAGACCCTGGATGCTGCTAATGATGTAGGATCATCTACTCATTGATTAACTGGAGGCAATGCAACTCCGACTCTAGATACAATCAGACTGACTTCAAATCCCAGCTCTTGCTACTCATTAGCTATGGCTAGATAAATCACTTTGTTCCTTCTTACCCTCATGTCTTAATAAGAAAATAATAATAGCATATACTTCTTAAGTTTGATTTAAGGGGTAAAGGAGTTACTATAATGTGTTCAGGAATGTGGCATGGTTAGTACCAACAGATACTCACTATTAATGTGGAAGCTCAGAGTTCATTAGAGGAGTTTTCCAGAAAATGGATGGATAGCTAATTTGCATCTTTAAGTCTATCCTACTAGACAACTCCCTTGATGGCATGAATCATGCCTTTATTTACCTTCCAACACTAATTTACAACAGACACTTTCCATGCTCCATCTGTGTCCCATACAATGTATAAGCACAGATGATGCATTAGTAAGCAAATTTATACATGGACCCTGCTTTCAAAGATCTTGAGTTAGAAAGAAATGAGCAAAAATATTCCAACAAGTAAATGTCTTAATTACATTAAAATATTATTTGTTTTACATGAGGAGTAAATACAGGAATTTATAACCAATTTTATACTTATAAATATTTAAGAAGATACACAGTAAAAACAAATAAATTCTTTAATAGGGATATGTATGTCATTTATATCAATACAATGCACATCCCCACCTTCTGCCTTCGTATTTAGTCTAAGGAAACCAACCTGGCCTACATCCTTCAAGATGGTCTTGTAAAACCACTTCAGAATACTAAAGTTGAGTATTTATTCATTCAACCAGCACTATTAAGCACTGTTCTAAATAACAGGGATGCTTAATTGAACAGGACATAAAAGATTCCTATTCTTGAGGAAATTGCGTTCTATTTTGGAGAGACGGAGAGTGAAGTAGTAAGTAAACAAATATATAAGAGCAATTCCCTTTAGTAAATGATGCTTTGCAGAAAATTTTAAAATAGGTAATTGGTAATATGAAATCATGGGCATTGGTGGCTGTTTTAGGTTGAAGGATTAAGAAAAAGTTCTCTTGAAGGATGTCACATTTAAAATGAAAGTTGACTGATGAGAAGGAGCTAACAGTGGGAGGCACTCATGGGGTCAGAGAATACCAGACAGAGGAAGAAACTAGTGCAAAGGCCTGGAAGTAAAAAGAGCATGCTGTAGCCACAGCTCAGCAGTGAGGTGGGAATGCACAGGGCAAGGGAGAAGAGAGTTGGCTACAGAAGGAGGAACAATCTAACAGATGTAAAAGTTATGTAAGGGAGGAAGTAGAGATTTCATCCGAGTAAAATGCATTACCTCCAAAAATTTTTAAGGAGAGAAGGGAATTTCTGATAGGTGATTTAAGACGACTTTTCCATAATTTAAGAAGACTATTAGGATTACAAACGGGGGGGGCGGCTAAAAAAAAAAAAAGGATTACAAAGGGCAGCAAAGTAGCAAGGAAACCATGAGGAAGTTGTTTTGGTGCTTCAGGTAACATTTGGTAGTGATTGCACTGGGAATTTTAAAAATAGAGATATTTGGGATTTATTTTAAATATAAAGTCCATAGTAACTGCTGATGCATTGAATATAGTAGGTAAGGGGGGAAAAAAAGAAATTAAGTATAATTATGAGACTTTCACTTGAGAAATGAAACAGAAGGTGATTATTATCCACTCAGATAAAGACTTACTTAGAGAAGAACAGGTTGGGTGTATAGACCAGTTGTTGGCAAACTTACTGTAAAGGGCCAGAAAGTAAATATCTTACTATTTGCAGATCCCACAGTCTTGGTTGCAACTATTAACTCTGCATGCAGTGTGAAGTCATCTACACAAGATATAAACAAATGGAGTGACCGTTTTCCAAAAAATTTTACTTAGAATTATTTGAGGTTTAGATTATAATTACAGTTGTAGTTTGCCAACATCTGATATAGGCAAAAAATTTTGTTCAAGTCATGTTAAGTTTGACATGCCTATCAGACATCCAAATGGAAGTGCTAGGTTGGGTATACAACTCTAGAGCTCTGAGGAGAGGTCAAGAATTGAGGGCAAAAATTAGGATTTAGCAGTTTATTTTGATTGTATTGAATTAGAGACCTAACAGTGAGCTTTTAAGTAAAGAAAAAAAGAGAGAGACACACATAAGGATAATAGAAACCCTCCAATATTTGGAATGTTGAGGTCAAGAAGAAGAGATCATAGAGATAGGAAGAAAATCATCATTAAGTTTAGTGTCCACTAAATGAAGGGAAGAAGAGATTTACAGAAGATAGTGTAGGGGCCATGTTGAAAGCTGCTGAAAGTTTAAGATAAGAATAAAGGTGAGACTACTCATTTTGGCAATGTGGAGGATACTGATGACTAATATTTGGATCTCTGGAATGTGAGAAGTGGATATAGCAATAAAATACAATTCTTTTACAAAGTTTGTCTAGGAAAGGAAGTAGAAAATGTGGGTCATGGCAAAATGTGGGGCTAAAGGAAAGCTTTTTATTATTTAAGAATGAATGATGGTAAGAAAATGTTTCTTACTTGTTGAGAATGAGTCATCAGAGAGAGAAGAACCAATGTAGGCAGAAGAAAAAGAGGATATATACATGTAAGAATAAATTCTCCAACAAGGGAAGATGGACTCAAATCCAGAGCATAAAGCACTGGGGGTTAACTTTATCCTACAATCTGGAGATTTGGGATAACTCATTTTCCTGCCTGTTTCTGGAAGCTTTATATAACAGGCAATGGCTGAAGCCCACCTGAATCAGTTAGAAAGCACCAATGTGAAATATTAAGGAATTTTAACTTTTGATAACTTTAAATTAGCCATGCTGTATTTACTACAAATAGGCAAATCCTACAAATTAGGACATTTTTTTTTCTTTTTTTTTTTTAAGATCTTATTTATTTATTTGTTAGAGAAAGAGCGAGCACAGGCAGACAGAGCAGCAGGCAGAGGCAGAGGGAGAAGCAGGCTCCCTGCCAAGCAAGGAGCCCAATGTGGGACTCCATCCCAGGACGCTGGGACCATGACCTGAGCTGAAGGCAGCTGCTTAACCAACTGAGCCACCCAGGCGTCCCAGGACATTTTTTCTTTTAAAGAATCTTTTGAAGAATCTGAGGTGTTGTGTAACTGCTAGTGGTATTTTAATACCAAGAAACTGTTACAGGAATCCCTTCAAGATGTCTTAATACTCAAGTTTCTGTGTCAAAATCCCACTATCCAACCACTGTGGGCTACTGCTGGAAATTGATACAGAAGGAAACTCTGAAACCAACACAAGAAGTAGGACCTGGAGCACTGACTCTTCACAGTTAATTGGAATGTTTTAATATAAGGAGACCCTGAATCTTAAAAAAAAAAAAAAGTATGAACTATAAAAATCTGTCTAGAACGAGAATGAATCAAATGCCTACTTTCATGGTAGTCTTATTCTCCCTCAGTACATGTTCTTATGACCTTCAATTGGTTCGTGGATACTAGGTTCCCTACTTCTGTTGTTCAAATATGACACTTTCCATTGGTTGCTGATGCTGAACCCTTCCCTGACTGTACCCCCATTTGGCTTCCCTGGTGGAGTTTGGGCAGCTTGATCACCTTTTCCCAACAAGTTAGCCCTGTTTTCCATCTCTAGTTGAACTTTGCAATTCTCACCTTGATGCTCATAACCTGTTATGGACTGAATATGTGTATCTCTCTAAAATTCTCATGTCAAAATCCTAACCTCCAATATGATGGTATTAGGAAGTAGGGCCTTTGGGAGCTAATTAGGTCATGAGAGTAGAGCTCTCATGTTTGGAATTAGTGTCCTTTAAAGAAGAAACACAAAAGAGCTTGCTTCCAATCTCTGCTCTTTGTCATGCAAGGATATCAAGAAAAGACAGCTGCCTACAAAACAGGAAGAGTGTCCTTGACAGAAAATGGATCTGTCAGAACCTTCATTATGGACTTCCTAGGTTTCAGAAATGTTACAAATAAATGCATGTTGAGCCACCCGGATTACAGTATTTTTCTTAGAGCAGCCCAAAATGATGAAGACTCAACCTGTATCAACAGTGTTCAAGACACAATTACCCCAGAGAGTTTCTGTTTTACAAGTGGAAATAATGGAATATATGTGAGACAAACCGAAAATGAAGCTCATTTTTATTTTTAATTACTGGAAAACAAACTAAAAACAAATTGCTACCAAGTCTCAAACTTTGTAAATGAAACTCACGCCAGAATAAACAGATGGCCTTCAAGCCTCCTCAAGAAGCACATCCCACCACAGGCAAGACTCTGTAGCATCCAAGTACATGGCATAAGGGAACTTAACAGAAGATATTTAGATCTGTGATCCTGCACATTATGGGCTAACAGGTTTAATGAGGTTGGCATGACCTGTGCATCAAGTCAATTACACTTCTAATAGGGTAGTGGGGAGAAACAGGAGAGGTAAATTAATTTTCTTGAAAGAGTCACATTCCTTCTTTTTTAATAGATTTCCATAAGATTTCACCCTCACTAAATCCCTGGTTGAGATAGAGAAGAGTGTAATTTGAGAAGACAGGTACTTTATCTCTTTTTGTCCTAAATATCTTTCAATTTCAGATAAAAGAATAACCTGCAATGCAAATATCAGTAATTACTATTATGCATTAATGATTCCATTGGTCAGACATTGTGATTGGACAATGAATAAAATTTCCTTAACTCGGGATTAATTATATCACTCTAATAACTAACAGTAGTCTTCAGAAGTGTCAAAAGAAATGAGAAAAAAAACCCTGTTTTCATTAATTTTAGTTTTACTCTTTCCATAAGTTTTCTCATTAATTAATAATTAATCATTATTATACAATATATTTTATTAGTATATGACATATTAATTATATTACATACAGATTACTAATATGTTATACAAATACTAAATATTAATTAATAAATATTATTTATATTGCATATTACTGGTTATAAATTAATATTAATTATTAACTAATGAGAAAACTTATGGAAAGAGTAAAACTAAAATTTCCTTAATTTCTTATGATTGTTATAAATTATATAATTATTAACAAATTAATAATAATTTATCATCTCTTATGTCACAATTTTATGTTATTTAAACAATTGGAGAAGTGTGATAATTAGGAGGAATGACAAAAGGGCAACACCACGTTGAGATGGAAAGAAGAAAATCAAAAAGATCACAAAGATTGTATTTATTTTCACTGATTCCATCTTGTGTACTCTCTTGGTAAAGGACTGGAAGTCTATTACAAAATGTGACAGTCTAAAAAAAAAATGAGGATCTAGGTAATTACCCACTTTTAAAAAATGTAATTGCTCATTATAAATCACGACACCTTATATTTGTATGAGACTCGCTGACTTTTATTACGTAATATATGTTCACATGCATTATATTTCCATCATTTGTATTTTACAAGTGAGGGATGCTATCCAGAGATATAGAGAAACTTGGCTTAAGCCGAAGAAACACAAATGATGGCAAAAACCAAGAGAAAGCAGTTCTTCTCAACCTGTTATTACTGCTCTTTTCTTTAATTAAGCTAGTAGTTAGAGATTCTAAGCACTTATACTGACATTTATTTATTCATTCAGTTAATACTTAAGAAATGATTGAGACCTATCTTGGATCCATTCTGAGCTAGTACTGAGTATACAGTGGTGAATAAAACACAAAATATCCTTCCCTTACTGGGGGCATAGAGACTAGTCAGCCTGAGAGAAAGAAAATAAAAAGTAAAGAAACTTCAAAAAAATAACAAAACATTTAAAATAAATGTCACTTAAAAGTGACCAGGGTGCACTTAGACAATGAATAGAAGCAGGTCTTATTTGAGGGGGCAAAAAATAAGGGTAGTTTTCTATAAAATTTAAGCAGAGATCTGGAAAATGCTGTATTAAGTATATGAAAAGTGGGTGAAAAACATTCCAGGCAGAGAGAATGTGTGACAAGGAGAGGGTCTGGTATGTCTGAAAAACCAGAAGTTGTCCCTTGACAAGAATGGAAAGCAAGAGGGGGAGGCTGTCAGGAAGAGAATTTGGAAAGGCTGTCAGGGGCCAGAAGAAAGAAAGTGTTGGATATGGTAAGGAGTGTACATTTTACTTAGGTTCGGTGAGAAATCAGTGCATGGTTTCCAGGGAGAATGGTGTCCTTATTTTATGTGATCCTCTTAACATTGCTATTGGATAGGTAGGAGAGCGATCAGAATAGCTGGTGGACTAGAGCATGAACAGATGCAGAGCTTTCAGAAACCTGCTAAAGGGACACAGCCATTTATTCATAAACACTCATCCCGGTTTCCCTGCCTAGCCTGGTAGAAATATCCAAAATAAACTTTGAGAAGAGAATGAACACCTCACAGTTTAAAAATAACAGAACACTTTCTGAAACTTCACTGTCAAAATACCTAAGTCCCAAGCAACAGAGAAAAAGTCAACTTCCAGTGGTAGACAGCAGTTCTCTTAGCTTTAGGGAGTTTAAAACCAAAATACTTATGTGGATTTCTGGCAATAGACACATCGTGTACAAGGATTGTCATTTCTTTAAAAAGAACATGCAATGTTTAATACATAAGCTTTATCCACTGCTTAGTATCATGAGGATTAATTAGTTAAAGCTACAAAAATACATTGAGGATAAAGAGTGCTAACATGTCAATACATCATGTTCTTACTGCTGTAAATCAGACACCTAAGATTGGGATTTGTTTAGAACCTTTCACTTCCCTGAAGTCAAACTTCAGACTTGTCTGCTTTTGTTTGTTGTGTACTCTCAATGCCTGTAACAACGTCTGACTTGAAATAAATGCTGGTGCTCAATAAATTGTGTTCCATGAAATAAATTAAAATCTGGCTCTAAAAATCCTTAGAAAAAGCGACACTATTATGATACCTTTTATTTTGAATTTAACTGCTTTCTTATATCACTGATTGCCATTTACACTGCTATAAACTAGTGAAAATTAACTGAGTACATATGTGTATATGTGTGTGCACGCATGTGTGTGTAATTTATTCAGCACACTGTGAAACAGTAGCTCTGTTGTTGGGGAGGGTGTGTCAAGATGTCAGTGTTTTATTCATTGTCATGTCTCACCACACATTAACTTATTAAGCCAAGCAGAGAAACTCCTTAGAACATGCTTTAGAAAGTTAGGATGCATATACAAATGTTTATTAAGAAGAAATCTTACAAGGATTCTCTTTTTGCCCTAACAAAAGATTTGAAATCTTGGTCATTCTATGGATGATGACTTCCTCAGGTATTGTCCATCTAATTCCTGTGCTTGTTTACCTCATGGCAATGTTGTAAGCTATAAGTGAATTATTTATTTGTCTCCTTTCTGTCTGCCCCAGCAAAGTATAAGCTCATGAGAACACGGAACTTGTCTTTATTTTTTCGCTTCGTTTCTAGAAATTAGCACAGTTGCCTATGCTCGAGGTGCTGGGGAAATATTTTGAGAATGAGTAGACAAGGTTAAGATATGGATCTATGGATTCTGTTCTATAAATCTTCATACCTTTTCCACTTAATATTTACACCATTCATTCTTCAATATACACTTTTAAGAAGGCTTAATATATTAGATGTTATACAAAGCTTATGTAGCAAGATGGAAATAAATGTGGTTCTCAGAGGAAGCAGTCTTTTACGGAGGCAGGTCAAGAATAAGAAAACACATATGAATAAAACAATTATAAACTGTAATAATGGCATATGGAAATTAAATGAATAAGACAGAGAAATACATGGGAATCGGGACAGACTTGGAAAAGACAAAAAGCAGTTATGAGGAGAGCCTGAGAATGAGGTCAGGGGTCAGTGGGAGGTTCCAAGGAGGGAGAATTTTGACATGTCAGAGACGTGTAAAGAGGAAAATGAGCTTTGGTGCACCTGGGTGGCTCAATTGGTTAAGTGTCTCCTGTTGGCTTAGGTCATGATCTTAGGGTCCTGGGAACAAGCCTGCATCATCTGGTACCTTGCTCAGCAGAGAAATCTGATTCTCCCTCTGCCTCTGACCTTCCCCCCTGCTTGTGCTCATGCTTTCTCTCTCTCTCTCTCCTTTTCTCTCTCAGATGAATAAAATAAAAATAAAAATAAAAAAATCTTCAAGAAGAAGAAGATAATGGGCTTGAAGTAATCAATCAACACAGACAGTGAAACATGGTAAGGTTGGAGAGGAAAAAGCTATCAGAAAGCATTCCCTAATAAAATACAGAAAAACCCATTGATTTCATATAAAGTATGTCCAAAAGACATCTTGAGATATATTTATCCTAAAAACTTCATGGAAGTGTGCCTGGGTGGCTCACTCTGTTAAGCGTCTGCCTTCAGCTCAGGTCATGATCTCAAGGTCCTGGGATTGAGTCCTGTGTCAGGCTCCTTGCTCAGGAGAGGCTTCCTCTCCTTCTGTCCCTCCTCACTGCGCTCTCTCTCTCTCAAATAAATAAATAAAATCATAAAAAATTTGATATTTTTCTGAAATTCAAATTTAACTGGGCATTCCTTTAACTTGGCATCTTTTTTAATGTAGAGTTGAACCTCATTATTTATGGATTCTGTCTTTGTGAATTCACCTGCTTGCTAACATTTAACTGTAATATCCCAAATCAATACCCATGGTGCTGTCAGAGTCATTCATAGACAAATGCAGAGAATCAAAAAGTTTAACTCACTCAACAGGCACTTTCCCAGCAGAAGTCAAACAGGGCAGTGTTCTGGTATGAACTTTCATACTGTATATGAGCTCTTTTCATAGTCTACCTATTGTCCTAGTGTCACTTATTTTTGCACTTTTCCATTTTAGTGCTTTTGTTGGGGATTTTACTATTTAACATGGTCCTCAAGCTGCAGTGTTGTCAAGTGTTGCTAAGTGCAAGAAAGCTGTAATGTATCTGAGAAGAAAAATATGTGTGCTAGATAAGCTTCATTCAGGCATGAGTTATAATGCTATTGGTTAGGAGTTCAAATATTAACTGATAAATATTATCAGTTATTATATTTAACATGGTAACTATGGGTATTTATATATAATGTTATAAAATTTTTTATTTTATACCTTTATGAATTATATATTATTTATATATTATATATTATTGATTCATCAATATTTGAATCATAGCCAAAATATATATAATATATATAACTGATCCATTGATATTTGCACTCATGACATATATATATAAAATTCACAGTATAACAGTCTAATATACTACATTATCATAAATCTGCAGTATATACGTTTTATATAATGGATATTTACCCTCACAATCTACATACAATATATTATATATAATAATGTGTCTTTCAAGAGAAATACACATAACACAAGGTTATATATTGATTGTTCAATGAAAATGTTCCAACCAGAGGCTCTCAGAGACTTAATCGTTCATTTCCCCTAGGAGCAACAGTTCCAGATTTGCTAATTCAATGTTGTTGGTAATTTTATAGAACATATGGACTGCAGGGGCACCTGGGTGGCTCAGTGGGTTAAAACTTCTGCCTTCGGCTCAGGTCATGATTCCAGGGTCCTGGGATCAAGCCCCGCATCGGACTCTTTGCTCTGCAGGGGCCTGCTTCCTCCTCTCTCTCTGCCTGCCTCTCTGACTACTTGTGATCTCTGTCTGTCAAATAAATAAATAAAATCTTTAAAGAAAAAAAAAAGAACATATGGACTGCAATTAATGAAAATCAATGATATATATTTGTCTGTGTGTGTGTATATCTCCATAGATACATGTGTGTGTGTGTAATATATATATGCATATATACAAGTGGACTTTATACATATGAGTTATATATATTTACATATACATATTTATATATTTAGAATTCATAAATGTATAAAATATACAATTTTATATTATATGTAAATATACATATTACATATTTTTTTCTTAATCTGACAACATGAGGTATTTTGTAGAGTTTTGTAGAACATAGTAAGGAATCCAGATGCCATTCTGTTTCTAGGCTTAATAAGAAGCCACTGAAGTTTAAATATGGAGAATATGTTGAGGACATATTCTGGAAGGGACAAATCTGGAAGCAGAGAAAACAATTACTTGCTTATTTTGATAGCCAAGGGAAAAAGTGATGATAAATTGATTTAAAATAAACAATTTTTGGTAGAGATGGGAAATAATAGATATTTTGAAAGTTCATTTTTAAGGTAGGATAAAACTATAGACATTGAACAACCATATGCAAACACATGAGTGGACAGACTGGAGTGGAGGTTCCAGATGAAGTTAGTACTAGATGCACCATTATGCATCATTAGAGATCGAAATGAGATAATACATGTAAAGACCCTGCTATAATCTACACTCATGGGAAATACACAGAAATGTTTATGCTTTCTCTCACTGTTCTCACCACTCCACAGAAAAATCTTATATTTTGCCATAAACTTTAGTTGAGAGGATTATTTCCATAAAAAGTGAGTTCCAGGATAGTTATTTTTAAACAGTTGATCTGACATCTTTTTAGAATCAAGTTTTCCCATCCATAAAAAGCTACTTGTAAGTGCCTTGGATGTTCCCTTAGGGTTAGTGGTATAGGCACATATTTGTCAACTGTCCAAAGATTTCTTAGTATTCCACAGGAATAAACATATAAATATTCAGATGCTCCTGTTCTTGGCCAGCATCAGCAGCATAAGGCACTGAAGTCTGCTATGTGATCCAAACCTTATAGTCTTTAATTCAACACTAATGGCTGAGATAGAAGAGCAAACACTTGTTCACGTTCCAGAGTCATCTGCTATGAAATCCACTTGGCAGGTCAAGCTGGAGAAATGTTGACACACAAAATGTTAGATAAAGGTTTGTTTTAAACCTCCATACCTCATAGGACTCAAGTTGTTTCTGGTTTATGAGTGAAAAATACTGTATGATCAGATGTTATACAGACCCTCCCATTGCTAGCAGGCAAATGTTGCAAGAGTCCAAAGAATATACTATAATGGAACCCTTTCCAGATGCAAAAACAGGGGATAGAATGTCAGAAACTAGATTATTTTGGTTTGGAAAGAGCTATGTGTAAAATGATATTGTTTTAATTAACTAGTTCAGTAATTCAACAACTGAATACACATGCACACACACCTTTATCCAAATCATTTGTATGCACGGAACAGGTAGCTTAATGTAATGCAATTCTGAAATATTAAGTGGTGAAAGAAGACACAATGAAAAAGAGGAGAAAGAAAAATGTAGTCTCTAAATATCTGCTCAAAGTTCTCTCAAAAAGAAATCTGTGACAACTCATGGGAAAAAGAAAACATTTATCATATCTGCTAATCAAATTATATACCCAATCAGCAAAGTAAGAAGGAAAAAGAAGGAAATTTAATTTGAGTTATATGCATATGGGCACATGCATCTGCACATATAAAAGGACTGAAAAATTATGGATGGTAGGGAGGGTGACAGATTACATTTCTACCTGAGACATGGAATGCTACATTTTCTGGCATCTGTGTCATAATCTGGTATCCAAGTCCAGATAAAACCTCATAGAGAATGACCCTATATTCATAAATAAAAATACACCTCTAGACTGAGAAGAGTAACACCATCTCCTTCAAGCTTTTTGTGAGGATGTTTAACATTCTATTTGACCCAAATGGACATTAGCAGTAGATATGGTGTCACCTAGAATAAATTTGCGTGTACTTAAGAAGCGGGGCGGGGGGTGGGGGGTAAGGCAAGACAAAACCGTTACAGGCACAGCTATTTGTACCTCAAAGACCTTTTGGGATTACAAATGCTTTAGCTTCTTCTGACCCTCTCCCCTAAAATGTTAATTCACACAAAAAACCCATTTTCTTCTCATTAAGTCTTATTATCACATTTGAAGACTTCTGAGGTTTCCAATAAATTCTCTCATATATTGCCTAGTTTTATTTTTCTGCTCTAAATTCATACCACTAAGCATGACTGTAAGGCTCTTCATGACCTCACTTTTACTTGATCCCTCTCTTGCCTTTCTCAACAGTAATAGCATGTAATCCTCCATTCAACCTTTATTCTTTTCTAGTGTTTAAAACATTCTTCTTTTTCACCTATCAACATGGGGCTTAAGGATTATAGAGGAAGAGAAATCAATGTCTCTAAAACAGGACTTCTAAAACTTGGCACTATTGACATCTGAGGCCAGTTAAATTTGTTTGTTTTGGTTGGGGGCTGTCTTGTGTGTTGTAAGATGTTTAGCAGCATCTCTGGCTTCTACCTATTTAATGCCAATAACAATCGCTGCCATAATTAAATATGTCTGCAGACATTACATTATAGCCCTTTTGTCTCATCCACTCGCCTTGCAGTTATAGTGTTATACAGAAAGATTCAAAATCCTATTACAACCATTAAAAAGAATAGTATGCTATAAAAATGTAAACCCAAAAAATATCTCCTAGAGAATAAAAACATAATTGTCAAAAGTTAATTATAAGGCTTTATTTTTTTTAAAGATTTTATTTATTCATTTGACAGACAGATCACAAGCAGGCAGAGAGGCAGGCAGAGAGAGAGGGAGAAGCAGGCTCCCCGCTGAGCAGAGAACCTGATGCGGGGCTTGATCCCAGGACCCTGAGATCATGACCTGAGCGGAAGGCAGAGGCTTAACCCACTGAGCCACCCAGGCGCCCCAATTATAAGGCTTTTAAATAACATTAAATAATTCTCCTCAACCATGAAGAAAACAAAAATCATCTTTAAAAAAGACAAACTCAGAAGGTCCAACATCTCAGAGAGAACACAACAAAGAGATAATAAAAGAAGATAATGAACCGAGACATATTGTTTTAAAATTTCTCTTTTTCTAAAGATATTATTTATTTACTTGACACAGAATGAGAGAGAGAGAGAGAGCACAAGCAGGGGTAGGGATGGAGGGAGAGGCAGAAGCAGGGTGCCTGCTATGGGGCTCAATCCCAGGACCCTGGGATCATGACCTAAGCATAAGGCAGATGCTTAACCAACTGAGCCACCCAGGTGCCCCAGAAATTTCTGTACACTAAAAATGGAAAGATACTCCCAAAAGTATCCTGAGAGAGAAAATCAAGTTTTTTTTTTTACTAATGAAAAGAGTATTTGTTAAATTGCTCATCATCTATTCTATATGCACAAAGGCAATGGACAGATAACTACATTTGGGAGGACTGAGAAGAAAATGAAAGAGTAAGGAAGGGTTCAAAGAATGAAGGAAAAGACATTTTCAGACACAAGCAAAAAGAAAATAATCTCCTGTTTGTCCACTCTTTTATAGATGTAACATTCATAAAAACTAAAATCAGAAGACTACTTCTGTGGAGAAAAATGGATGGGAGAGAGATGTAGATACCATGAGTGTTATTTTATTATTGACTGCATTGCGACACTGAATTTATACCAGTGTGAAATGTACCTTAATTTAAGGAGATTAATCATTGAATTAATTTGATTAAAATCGACTTTACCTGAAAACTTTCAGCCCGACAGAAACCACTTATTTTGACTCTTATTTATGAAATGTAGATGAATTCTGATGGACCATTTGTGTTACTCCCTCCTAGCTGTCTCTAATCCCAGTCCTATTGTGAAAGTTTCAGAGTAGTTTGATTCATAATAAATCATTTTCTGGTTTGGCATAAATCCTTCTTTGGGATATAGATTTTCTTGCAAAACTATCCTGAAGGTAATTCTCTTCATTAGGCCTAACATGTGACACCCATGGCTACTATGATAAGACCACAAATGGAATATGCATAATAAAGCTTGTTAGAAAGAAATTTTATTTGGAAAAATATATTTTATCTTCACAGGTGGCTGGTTATTGCATCTTGTCATAAAATCTAAATGATGTGCCTGGTGTTAGAGTGTATTTGAAACAATAAAGGACTTATACAGCCATCAAATGCCATGTTTTGCTTCCTCATTTAGCTGACTTCCAGACCTCACTGATAACAATCTAAACAAACATGTTTTAATGTGCTGTTGTTATATAAAAGTACATCTAATGGAGTACAATTATAGTTTTGTTATTTAATCCTGGAGAGGCCATTGGGATTATCTAATTCCATTAATTTATGCATCTCCTGTCTAAACAATTGATTACACAATCAGACTTAGACCTTTGAAAAAGAGCATTAAGTACAATCCAGACTGAGCTAAAAACAACCAGCTTCATTGTGTGAACTGTGTGCAAGACATATACTGGCCCCCAGGATACAGCAGTGAACAAAGTAGATAAAGTACCTTCCCTCATGGAGGTCCCAAATTCTAGAAATTTTGGTTTTGCAAAAGAATAAAAACAAAGAGGGAAGAAAACAAGAGGGGGGTACAAATTAGCCCAGGTTCAAAAACTAAGTACATCTCATTTGTATTTCTGAAACACAGCATTAATCACATTAGCAAAAAAAGAATCTCAATTTCTTATTTTACTTGAGAAACACATTCAGATTTTTCCTCCCAAAAGAAGAAATATACTTGGGACTATGTAATTTCTCTGAAAGATGTCATCAGTTCGAAGTCTCCCCTCTCCACAGAGAAAAGTAATTAATGAGAAATTCTCTCCCTGTGTATCTTTCCACTGTACTCAGAGATGGAAAAATGTGTAGCAAATCTTGGAGAAGATGAAGAGTATGTCAGGAGGAAAGGAGATAAACAGAGAGGCCCTAAAGAGATGAAGGAAAGTATGTCTAACAAGAAAAAGGCAAGACAAAGTATTTACTCTGGTATCCAAATTCAACTGGAAAACAACATGGAATTCTTGTAAATTCCTAAAGACCATGACAACTCACTTATCCTTGATGCCTTGAGGCTTCATGTGCCTCATCATAACTACTAGTCTTAAACTCACTTTTCTTTCAGATGTTCTCTATTCCATTTATGAAAACCAGATTCTTCCAATCATCAGAAAGATTTTATGGAATTTCTTGCCCTTTCTTCTGCTTGGAGCATCTTTAGCTGAGATTCCCACTTGTTGAAATCCCAAACATTCATCAGTCCCAAATCAAATTCCACTTCCTCTTTGATTGTGCCCTTGATCCCTCCAGCTGAAAGGTTTTGTCATTCATCTTCACCTTACTTCTTGTCACTCACAGAAGATACTATCTCAGACAGTAAAATCTTGCAGTATTACTAACAACTGTTCATCTCTTTAAACCATCATCAAATTTCCCCGCAGTTCAGAAGTATGTTTTGTTCAGACTGAAACTCTATCAGGCCAGATAGAGTTTAATGAGTTTTAGACTATAAATCGTGACTGCCACTCACTATCTTTATGCTCACCCTTAATGATTCAAAATCCTAATTTCCCATCTATAAGATGAAGGTGCTTCATCAAAATAACCACATGATCCTATTTCTAGTCTGCAGGGCCTAACATCATGCTTTTAATATAGTAGGCTTTTATAAACATTTGTGGAATACTGAAAGAATTTACTTCTGAACTAAAAGATGCAGGATGATAAAATGGAAAGGACTGTGTAAAATATAGTCCCAGAGGAATGTGTTTCCAAGTCTGATGCTGATACTAACAGGCTCTGTGAGTTTCATCAATTCCAAATGTATTTTTCTGTAAAGTGGGGGGCAAAAAAGACCTAATCTGCATTTCACTGTGTAAATCAAATAAAGTGATATATAGTGGGATTATATTTTCAGATATATATCCTATTTTTCTCTCTCTGTATATTGCATTTGCCCACTCAATGAGCTTGTGCTTGTTGGTTTAGTAGGTGAATATACCCGAGAACAAACTTGAAAGAGTCAAAATGGCTACCTGGCTCTTTCTAAGCCTGGCTGAACAGAGGTAATGTACCATGCATAAACCAAGCGCTTGTCTCAAAAACAGAGACATAGCAAAAATGATGGGGAATGTTGAAAACAGATAATAGTAGGTCCAGGATGGTGATTCAGAAAAGGTATGAAGACTTGAGAAAAAGGGTAAGTGGTGAATAAAGATGGATAAAGGCAAAAGCCATAGATAACTCAGAGAACCACAAGCCCTGATATTATGTCTTATTATTAACTGGTACAGATGACCCACTGACCCAGAGCCCATGGTTCATCTTGGCACTATTTAAGATTCCATACATACCCATAGTATATTTCAAGTTTGGAGAAACCCTGAAAAAAACTGAGGTTAAATTTTCCAAATTCTTGGTGGGATTTAGATACAAATAGTATAAAAAAGTATGTCACTGTTTTGTTTCTTTGCTTTTGCTCATCAGTGTACAGGGGCTGAGATTAATATCTTCAAACATGTGGAAGATCTTTATAAACTGCAAATTGCTACTGAGCAAAAGTTACTCATTAAAACTATGACTGCATGGGTATACTGGATGCAATTAGAACAGTACCTGAAGTAAGGTATGCAATTTTATTGTCACCCTACTACCACTAGAGATAAACTGCAGATGGAGAGGCTGTGTATGCATAAGAAATGATAAAGAGAATTAAATATGGATTTCTGGTACATGCCCATGGAAAGCTAAATCATTGTATCACTGATTTGAATGTTATTTACTATTCTATCCTTATCTGAAAAGAACTGATGAGTCCTGGATTGTAACAAAGGTAGCAATAAAGTAGAAATCAGGCAGTCTGGGACAAATGGTAACCTGAACATTTTTTAAAGAGTAACTGTTAAGTATACAGGGGTGAAAACCTATCCGAAGTTTGCATGAATAACATTCACAAAATGCGTTAAGAAGTGCTGTAACTGGAGGAGTCAAGATGGTGGAGAAGTAGCAGGCTGAGATGACATCAGGCAGCAGGAGATCAGCTAGATAGCCTATCAAACCATTCCAAACACCTACGAATCCAACAGGAGATCGAAGAGAAGAAAAACAACAATTCTAGAAACAGAAAATCGACCACTTTCTAAAAGGTAGGACCAGTGGAGAAGTGAATCCAATGCAACGGGAAGATAGACCCGGGGGAGGGGCCAGCTCCCGGCATGTGGTGGAGCACAAAAACAGGACTTTTAAAAGTCTGCTCCACAGAGGGACATCGCTCCAGAGGCTAAACTGGGGTGAAGACCTCACGGGGACAGTGTGGACTCAGGCCCCCCGGGGTCACAGAAGGATCAGGGGTGTCTGAGTGTCCCAGAGCGCACAGGTATTAGAGCGGGGAAGCCGGCTGCGGAGAAAGAGCCGAGGTTTCCTAGAGCCGTGGTCTGTGACACGGGCCGGTGCTCTGTGACACGGGCCTGTGCTCTGTGCGAGGGGTCCCCACAAGATCCGGGGAGACTCCGACCCGGGAGAGCTCAGGAATCTACAGGGTTCGGAGACTCCAGGTGGGACTCTGTCAGAGACAGAGACGCTTGGTCACAGGCTGGGTGAGCTCCGAGTGCTCCCAGAAGCCAGTGAGATGGGACTGATTATGCACGATTTTCTCCAAGCACGGCCGGAGGCTGGGGAGATGGGAGTGATTAAATGCTTTTCTCTGAAGGCGCACTGAAGACTGGGGCCCCTACCTCTTGGCTCCTCCAAACCAGAGATTGGGAGGCCGCCATTTTCATTCCCGTCCTCCGGAACTCTACTGAAAGCATTCAGGGAACAAAAGCTCCCGAAAGCGAACCTGAGAGGATTACTTAGCCCGGCCCCTGGTAAGGGCGGTGCAATTCCGCATGGGGCAGAGACACTTGAGAATCACTACAACAGGTCCCTCTCCCAGAAGATCAACAAGAAATGCAGCCAAGACCAAGTTCACTTAACAAGGAGAACAGCGGATTCTTATCTGGACAAAATGACAAGGCGGAAAAACTCACCAAAAAAAAAAAAGAACAGGAGGCAGAACCGAAGGCTAGGGACCTAATCAATACAGACATTGGTAATATGTCAGATCAGGAATTCAGGATGACGATTCTCAAGGTTCTAGACAGGCTCGAAAAAGGCATGGAAGATATTAGAGAAACCCTGTCAGGAGAAATAAAAGCCCTTTCTGGAGAAATAAAAGAACTAAATTCTAATCAAGTTGAAATAAAAAAAGCTATTAATGAGATGCAATCAAAAATGGAGGCTCTTACTGCCAGGATAAATGAGGCAGAAGAAAGAATTAGTGATATAAAAGACCAAATGACAGAGAATAAAGAAGCTGAGCACAGAGAGACAAACAACTACTGGACGACGAGGGGAGAATTCGAGAGATAAGTGATGCCATAAGATGAAACAACATTAGAATAATTGGGATTCCAGAAGAAGAAGAAAGAGAAATAGGAATAGAAGGTATACTGGAGAGGATTATTGTAGAGAATTTCCCTAATATAGCAAGGGGAATAAGCATCAAAATCCAGGAGGTGCAGAGAACACCCCTCAAAATCAATAGGAATCGGTTCACAACCGCCATCTAATAGTAAAATTTACAAGTCTTAGCGACAAAGAGAAAATCCTGAAAGCAGCACGGGACAAGAAGTCTGTAACATACAATGGTAAAAATATTAGATTGGCAGCAGACTTATCCACAGAGACCTGGCAGGCCAGAAAGAACTGGCATGATATATTCAGAGCACTAAACGAGAAAAACATGCAGCCAAGAATACTTTATCCAGCTAGGTTATCATTGAAAATAGAAGGAGAGATTAAAAGCTTCCAGGACAAACAAAAACTGAAAGAATTTGTAAACACCAAACCAGCTCTACAGGAAATATTGAAAGGGGTCCTCTAAGCAAAGAGAGACCCTAAAAGTATTACCAGAAAGGAACAGAGACATTATACAGTAACAATCACCATACAGGCAATACAATGGCACTAAATTCATATCTCTCAATAGTTACCCTGAATGTAAATGGGCTAAATGCCCCAATCAAAAGACACAGGGTTTCAGAATGGATAAAAAAACAAAACCCATCAATATGCTGCCTACAAGAAACTCATTTTAGACCTGAAGACACCTCCAGATTGAAAGTGAGGGGGTGGAAAACAATTTACCATGCTAATGGACATCAGAAGAAAGCTGGGGTGGCAATCCTTATATCAGATCAATTAGATTTTAAGCCAAAGACTATAATAAGAGATGAGGAAGGACACTACATCATACTCAAAGGGTCTGTCCAACAAGAAGATCTAACAATTTTAAATATCTATGCCCCTAACATGGGAGCAGCCAACTATATAAACCAATTAATAACAAAATCAAAGAAACACATTGACAAGAATACAATAATAGTTGGAGACTTTAACACACCCCTCACTGAAATGGACAGATCATCCAAGCAAAAGATCAACAAGGAAATAAAGGTCTTAAATGACACACTGGACCAGATGGGCATCACAGATATATTCAGAACATTCCATCCCAAAGCAAGAGAATACACATTCTTCTCTAGTGCCCATGGAACATTTCCAGATTAGATCACATCCTGGGTCATAAATCAGGTCTCAACAGGTATCAAAAGGTTGGGATCATTCCCTGCATATTTTCAGACCACAATGCTCTGAAGCTAGAACTCAATCACAAGAGGAAATTTGGAAAGAGCACTAATACATGGAGACTCAACAGCATCCTTCTAAAGAATGAATGCGTCAACCAGGGAAT
This sequence comes from Taxidea taxus jeffersonii, assembly GCA_003697995.1. Lineage (NCBI taxonomy): Eukaryota > Metazoa > Chordata > Mammalia > Carnivora > Mustelidae > Taxidea > Taxidea taxus. The sequence goes on from RCUC01164406.1 coordinate 52,448, forward strand.
TAAGAATTGAAAAAAATCATGGAAATAAATGATAATGAAAACACAACGGTCCAAAATCTGTGGGACACAGCAAAGGCAGTCCTGAGAGGAAAATATATAGCGATACAAGCCTTTCTCAAGAAACAGGAAAGGTCTCAAATACACAACCTAACCCTACACCTAAAGGAGCTTGAGAAAGAACAACAAAGAAAGCCTAAACCTGGTAGGAGAAGAGAAATAATAAAGATCAAAGCAGAAATCAATGAAATAGAAACCAAAAAAACAACAGAACAAATCAATGAAACTAGGAGCTGGTTCTTTGAAAGAATTAATAAGATTGATAAACCCCTGGCCAGACTTATCCAAAAGAAAAGAGAAAGGACCCAAATAAATAAAATCATGAACGAAAGAGGAGAGATCACAACCAACACCAAAGAAATACAATCATAAGAACATATTATGAGCAACTCTATGCCAACAAATTTGACAATCTGGAAGAAATGGATGCTTTCCTAGAGACATATAAACTGCCAAAACTGAACCAGGAAGAAATAGAAAACCTGAATAGGCCCATAACCAGTAAGGAGATTGAAACAGTCATCCAAAATCTCCAAACAAACAAAAGCCCAGGGCCAGATGGCTTCCCAGGGGAATTCTACCAAACATTTAAAGAAGAATTAATTCCTATTCTCCTGAAACTGTTCCAAAAAATAGAAATGGAAGGAAAACTTCCAAACTCATTTTATGAGGCCAGCATCACCTTGATCCCCAAACCAGACAAGGATCCCATCAAAAAAGAGAATTACAGACCAATATCCTTGATGAACACAGATGTGAAAATTCTCACCAAAATACTAGCCAATAGGATCCAACAGTACATTAAAAGGATTATTCACCACGACCAAGTGGGATTTATTCCAGGGCAGCAGGGTTGGTTCAACATCCGCAAATCAATCAATGTGATACAATACATTAACAAAAGAAAGAACAAGAACCATATGATACTCTCAATAGATGCTGAAAAGCTTTTGACAAAGTACAACATCCCTTCCTGATCAAAACTCCTCAAAGTGTAGGGATAGAAGGCACATACCTCAATATTATCAAAGCCATCTATGAAAAACCCACCGCAAGTATCATTCTCAATGGAGAAAAACTGAGAGCTTTTCCGATAAGGTCAGGAACATGGCAGAGATGTCGTCCACTATCACCACTGCTATTCAACATAGTACTAGAGGTCCTAGCCTCAGCAATCACACAACAAAAAGAAATTAAAGGCATCCAAGTCGGCAAAGAACAAGTCAAACTATCGCTCTTTGCAGATGATATGATACTATATGTGGAAAACCCAAAAGGCTCCA
>RCUC01164407.1:0-55947 GCA_003697995.1 Taxidea taxus jeffersonii
TGTTGGAGAGGTTGTGGAGAAAGGCGAACTCTCTTACACTGTTGGTGGAAATGCAAGTTGGTACAGGCACTTTGGAAAACAGTATGGAGGTTCCTCAAAAAGTTAAAAATAGAGCTACCCTATGACCCTGCAATTGTACTACTGGGTATTTACCCCAGAGACACAGATGTAGTGAAAAGAAGGGGCATATGCACCCCAACGTTCATAGCAGCAATGTCCACAATAGCCAAACTGTGGAAGGACCCAAGATGCCCTTCAACAGAAGAATGGATAAAGAAGATATGGTTCATATACACAATGGAATATTACTCAGCCATCAGAAAGGATGAACACCCAACATTTGCATCAACATGGATGGAACTGGAGGGGATTATACTAAGTGAAATAAGTCAGGCAGAGAAAGACAAGTATCCATATGGTTTCACTTATATGAGAAACATAAGGAATAGCATGAAGGACATTAGGAAAAGGAAGGGAAAAGTGAAGTGGGGGGAAATCAGAGGAGAAGATGAACCATGAGAGACTATGCACTCTGGGAAACAAACTGAGGGTTTCAGAGGGGAAGTGCAAGGAGAGATGGGTTAGCCCAGTGATGGGTATTAAGAAGGGCACGTATTATACTAAGCACTGGGTGTTATAAGCAAATAATGAATCATGGAACACTACAACAAAAGCTTGGCTTTTGTGTGGCTCAGTGGGTTAAGTCTCTGCCTTTGGCTCTGGTCATGATCTCAGGATCCTAGGATCGAGCCCCATGTTGGGCTCTCTGCTCAGCGGGGAGCCTGCTTTCCCTGCCCCCTCTCTGCCTGCCTCTCTACCTACTTGTGATCTCTGTCTGTCAAGTAAATAAATAAAATATTTTTAAAAAAACTAATGAAGTACTATATGGTGACTTACATAATAATAAAATAAGTAAATTTTTTAAAAAAGAAGAAAAACTAGATTTTAAACCAAAGACTATAATAAGAAATGAAGAAGGACACTATATCATAAAAAAAGAGGCCTATCCAACAAGAAGACTTAACAATTGTAAATATTTATGCACCTAACAAGGTGCATAAGCCAATTATATAAAACAAATCATAACAAAATCAAAGAAACTCATTGATAATAATACATAATAGTAGGCGACTTTAACACCTCACTCAGCAGAAGATCAACAAGGAGACAAGGGCTTTGAATGACACAGGACCACATGGACTTAACAGATATACTGATTTCATCCTAAAGCAGAAGAATGCACATTCTTCTTGAACGCACATGGAATAGTCTCCAGAATAGATCACATACTGGGTCACAAATCAAGTTTCAACCATTACGAAAAGTTTGAGGTCATACCATGCTTATTTCTAATCACAATACTATGAAACTTGAAGTCAACCACAAGAAGAAATTTGGAAGGACCAAAAATACTTGGAGGTTAAAGAACATCCTATTAAGGAATGAAAGGGTCAACCAGGAAATTAAAGAAGAATTTTTAAAAAATACATGGAAGCAAATGAATATGAAAACATGACAGTGAAGAACAATTGGGATGCTGCAAAGGCAGTCCTAGGAGGGAAGTATATAGCAATACAGGCCTTCTTCAAGTAACAAGAAAAGTCTAATTCATATCCTAACATTACACCTAAAGGAGCTGGGAAAATAACAACAAATAAAGCCTAAATCCAACAGGAGAAAAGAAATAATAAAGACTAGAGCAGAAATCAATGAAATAGAAGCCAAGAGATGAGTAGAACAGATCAATGAAACTAGGAGCTTGTTCTTTGAAAGAATTAATGAAATTGACAACCCCCTAGACAGACTTATAAAAATGAAAAGAGAAAGGACTCAAATAAATAAAATCATAAATGAAAGAGGAGACATCACAACCAACACTGAAGTAATACGAATAATTACAAGAACAAATTATAAACAACTATATGCCAACTAATTAGTCAATCTGAAGAAACGGATGTGTTCCTAGAAACGTATAAATGACCGAAACTGAAATAGGAAGAAGCAGAAAACCTGAACATAACCATAACCAGCAAAGAAATTGAATCAGGGGATGCCTGGTGGCTCAGTTGGTTAAGCGGCTGCCTTCGGCTCAGGTCATGATTCCAGCGTCCTGGGATCGAGTCCCACATCAGGCTCCTTGCTTGGCAGGGAGCCTGCTTCTCCCTCTGCCTCTGCCTGCCTCTCTGTCTGCCTGTGCTCACGCTCTCTCTCTCTCTCTCTAACAAATAAATAAATAAAATCTTTACAAAAAAAAAAGAAATTGAATCAGTAATCAAAACCCTCCTAATAAACAAGTACCCAGGAACATATAGCCTCCCAGAGGAATCCTACCAAACATTAAAAAAGAATTAATATCTATTCTTCTGAAGCTGTTTCAAAAAATAGAAGTGGAAGGAAAACTTCCAAACTCATTCTATGAGGCCAGCATTACCTTGATCCCAAAACCAGACAAAGACCCCACCAGGAAGAATTACAGACCAATATCCCCAACAAACAGGGATGCAAAAATTCTCACGAAGATATTAGCCAATATCGTCCAACCATACATTAAAAGGATTATTTTCCATGCCAAAGTGGGATTTATTCCTGAGATGCAAGGTTGGTTCAACATCCACAAATCAATCAATGTGATACACCATGTTAATAAAAGAAAAAACAAGAACCATATGATCCTCTCAATAGAGCAGAAAAAGCATTTGAGAAAGTACAACATCCTTTCTTGATTAAAACTCTTCACAGTGTAGGGATAGAGGGACTACACCTCAATATCATGAAAGCCATATAGAGAAGTCCACAGTGAATATCATCCTCAATGGGGAAAAACTGAGAGATTTTCCCCTAAGATCAGGAACATGACACAGATACCATTCTCACCACTATTATTCATCATAGTATTAGAAGTCCTAACCTCAGCAATCAGACAACAAAAAGAAATAAAATGCATCTATATAGGCAAAGAAGTCAGTTTCACTCTTCACAGGTGGCATTCTATACACTAACAATGAAGCAAAAGAAAGAGAAATCAAGGAATCAATCTCATTTACAATTGCACCAAAACCCGTAAGATATCTAGGTATAAACCTAACCAAAGAGGTAAAATATGTGTACTTTGAAACCTATAGGACAATTAAGAAAGAAATTGAGGAGGACACAAAGATATGGAAAAACATTCCATGCTCATAGATTGGAAGAACAAATATTGTTAAAATGCCTATGCCACCCAGAACAATCTACACATTGAATACAATGCCAATCAAAATATTATCAACATTTTTCACAAGGCTAGAACAAATAATCCTAAAATTCGTATGGGAACCAAAAAAGACTCCAAATAGCCAAAGGAACATTGAAGAAGAAAACAAAGCTGGTGGCATCACAATTCCGGACTTCAAGCTATATTACAAAGCTGTAACCATGAAGACAGTATGGTACTGGCACAAAAACAGACACACAGATCAATGGAACAATAGAAAACCCAGAAATGGACCCTGAAGCTCTATGGTCAACTAATCTATGACAAAGCAGGAAAGAATATCTAATGGAAAAAAGACAGTCTCTTCAACAAATGATGTTGGGAATATTTGACAGCCACATGCAGAAGAATGAAACTGAACAATTTTCTTACACCATACACAAAAGTAAACTCAAAATGGATGAATGATCTAAATTTGAAACAGGAATCTATCAAAATCCTAGAGAAAAACACAAGCAGTAACTTCCATGACCTCGGCCACAGAAACTTCTTGCTAGACATGTCTTCAAAGGCAAGGGAAACAAAAACAAAAATGAATTACTGGGACTTCACCAAGATAAAAACCTTCTGCATGGTAAAGGAAATAGTCCACAAAATCAAAAGACAACCTACAGAATGGGAGAAGATATTTGCAAATGTCTTATCAGATAAAGGACTAGTATTCAAAATCTATAATGATCTTATCAAACTCAACACCCCAAAAACAAAGAATCCAGCCAAGAACTGGGCAGAAGACATGAAAAGACATTTCCCTAAAGAAGACATACAAATGGCTAACAGATATGTGAAAAAATTCTCAACATCACTTGGCATCAGGGAAATACAAATCAAAACCATGACAAGATACCACCTCACAACAGGCAGAATGGCTAAAATTAACAAGTCAGGAAACAAGAGATATTGGCAAGGATGCAGAGAAAGGGGAACCTTGCTACACTGCTGGGAATGCAATTTGGGGCAACCATTCTGGAAAACAGTATGGATGTTCCTTAAAAGTTAAAAATAGAACTACCCTATGACCCAGCAATTGTACTTCTTGGTATTTATTGAACACATACAAAAATAGTAATTTGAAGGGGATCCAACATTTATAACAGCCATGTCTACAATAGCCAAATAGCCAAAACAAGAAAAGAGCCCAGATGTCCATCGACAGATGGATAAAAATGGATTTTAAAAGATGTGGTACACATATACAATGAAATACTACTTGGCCATGAAGAAGAATGAAATCTTCCCCTTTGCTATGATGTGGTTGGAACTATTATGCTAAGTTAAATAAGTCAGTCATAGAAAGACAAATACCATACACTCACATGTGGAATTTAAGAAACAAAATGGCTGAACATAGGGGAAAGGAAGGAAAAATAAGATAACAATAGAGAGGGAAGCAAGCCATAAGAGACTCTTAACCACAGGAAAAAACCTGATAACAGGGTGGCTGGAGGGGAGGTCAGCAGGGAGAATGGAGTAACTGGGTGATGGGCATTAAGGAGGACACTTGATATAAAGAGCACTGGGTGTTTTATGCAACTGATGAATCACTAAATTCTACTCCTAAAACTAATAATATACTATGTGTTAACTAAATTAAACTTAAATGGGAAAAAAAAAAGGAAAACTCTAGAGGAGAAGGAAAGTATATTGCTTTTACCCAAGTTCTTACTCTTCCTATTATTCTTTCTTTCTGATATTCCAAGATTCCTGCTTCTTTCATTTTCTGCTTGCTTAGAGAAATACCTTTAGCTATTCTTTTAGAGTATGTCTACTGGCAACCATCTTGGTTGTCCTTCATCTGAGAATGTCTTGATTTATCCTTTATTCCTGAACAGTAATTTTTGTTAAATATAGAACTCTAGTTTGTCAATTCCAGTGTTTCTGTACTTGAAAAATATTGTGTCACTTTCTTCTGGGCTCCATGGTTTCTGATAAGAAATTTGCTGTAATTTAAGCAATGTTTCCCCTATTGATAAGGTAAAGTTTTTCTTTTGCTGTTTTTAAGATTTTTTTTTTGTCCTTAGTTTTCAGAGGTGTGATGATGAATTGTGTTGGCATGGGTTTCTTTGGATTTACTCTGTCTTGTGGTTTGTTCAATGTTTGTATAGTTTTTTTTTTTAAGATTTTATTCATCCATTTGATAGACAGAGATCACAAGTAGGCAGAGAGGTAGAGAGAGAGAGGAGGAAGCAGGCTGTCCGCAGAGCAGAGAGCCCAATGCGGGGCTCGATCCCAGGACCCCGGGATCATGATCCAAGCCAAAGTCAGTGGCCTTAACCCACTGAGCCACCCAGGCGCCCCTGGTTTGTTCAAGGTTTGAATCTTTTATGAATTTTGCCAAATTTGGGAAATTTTTAGCCATTATTTCTTTGAATCCTTTTCCAGTCCCATTTTCATTCTCTTCTGTATTTAAGATTTCAAGAACATGAATATTAGATCTTCCATTATAGTCCTGAATGGCCCTGAGGTTTTGTTTACTTTTTGTTTCAGTGTCTTTTCTTGCTGTTTTGCTACCGGGTGATTTTTACTGTTCTATCTTCAATTTAACAGATTCTTTCTTCTGATCCTCTTCATTTTGCTGTTGAGCCCAGCAGCTAGTGTTTGGTTTGTTTTTGGGTGGTTTTTGGTTATTGCATTTTTAAGCTCTGAAATTCCCACTTGGTTCTTCATATATCCTGTTCCTCTGCTGAGACTTTCTGTCTTTATATTGTTTCAAGAATTTTATTAATTTTTGATGGAATGTTTTTATGAAGGCTGATTTAAAATCCTTGTCTGATAATAATAGTATCTGTTATTATCTTGGTGTTGGCATCTGTTAATGGACTTCTTTCCTTCAAATTGAGATAGTCCTGGTTCTTGGTATGATGACTGATTTTCAAGAACACTGAACATTTTAAATAGTGTTATGAGGCTCTGAATCTTATTTAAGTCTGCTGTTTTAGTAGAACCTTATTGACATCATATCAGTGAGAAAATGGGGAATTTGGCATGACTGCTAGAAGGAAGAGGACCTCCAAGTTCCCCACTTGGCCTCCAGTGACACCTGGGGGAGGGAGTGGGGCACATCATTACTGCTGGGCAGGGGTGGAATTTCAGGTTCCCCACTGACAAGGAGAAAAAAGGCAAGAGAAATGTATCATCTTACAACATGTGGCCCAATGAAGCACATCTGAGATATAGAAGACATGATGATCCTAAAGTCTCATGACTAATGTTTTACTAGATAATAAAGAGTAACCTTATCTTGACAATAGCTGGCCTTCCAAGGTCTTAGAGATCTTCTTATAACATGCACAAATTCCTTAGAGACCTATGCTATCCCTAACTACCAGAACTAAAAAGTATAAAATCAATTACTCCTCACAATCCCAGTGCAGCTATTTCTGTCCACTCTTTATTCCTGTCCCTATGTTATAATAAAAGCACCTTTTTGCAGCTCTTTTTGCCCATGGGTCCTGTCCCCCCCATGCTATTATTATAACACATCTCTACACTGAAAACATCTCAAGAATTCTCTCTTCTTTGAATTCTTTGATCATTCACTCACTGGCTCTACATCACCCACTAGGCCTCCATTGCTACCACCATGGAGATAGAAGTAGGTGTCTTGTTATTCCACACTATGTTGCCTTCACTGATGTTGTATCATGTGACTGAATAATCATTGGACATTGGTGAAACTATGACTATTTTCAAGGTTTCCTCTGACGTTATTAACACCAGTAGAGAGAAGGACGTCTCATTACTTCCATGTGGGAATGGAAGTCCAGGATTTCCACCGGCACTGGGATCAGGGGAGCTCATTACCGCCAGGTAGGAATGAAAATTCAGCTTCTTACTTGGTATTTTTTGGCAGCAACCTGGCAAGGAGAATGTCTTGTTCCACAGGTTGAGGGTAGAAGTCTAGTCTTTGCTGGTATAAGTTGAAGTAGGGCCAGAAATTTTTGTGTGATCTTTGGTTGGAACAATGCAATTACAGTTAAAAAATATTAATTTTTTTAAATAAAAAAAAGTGGTATCTGGGGAATGTGTCTATTATATATGTCTGCATATATTTTCTGTTTATTATGTATTTCTAGTGTTTAGTATCATTTTTAAAAGTACATTTGTCAACTGTCTCCATGGAGAAAAGGAAAAGTAGAGTTTGGAAGGAAGATGGAGAGAATAATAGAAAATTCTGGCCTTGATAGTCTACAGCAATACAGAAATTAACCTGTTGGATCCCTGGTTACAAAGTCTCCCTGCAAGGCCAGGAAATTTTCTTCTTGCCCAGCAACACAAATGTCCTCAGCCGCCCAGGTATTAAACACAGAATGGATAGGGCAGGGAAGGTAAGAGAGGAAGGAAATAGATTGGGAAGACAACTGTTGGGCAAGAAAGTGAAGCCCTCTATGTCACATGGTGTGGTTAAATAATGAGTTCTAGGAGGGAAGATTGTATGCCAAAGGCCTGAAATGAAGGCCTCAGCCTCTCATTCTTTCCATCAACCCACAGAGAGGGATGTAGGACCCATTGCTGGAGACATGGTATGTCCTTGAGTAGAAGAATTTCATTCTCTTAGTTATTCTAATATTCACCTTTCTTACAAGGTTAATGGGGGATGATCAAAGAATTAAGTTCCAAGTAATCTAAGATTCATTACCAGAAGGATTGGCTTGAAAAGCCATCTGCCCAGCAGTAGAAGAACTTGGGGTCCATGGGAAACAGCCTTTTCTCCAATTCTGTGGGAAGTTCAGTTCAGATGCAGCCTTTCTAGCCAGGAGGAAGGAACTTCCCCAGCCCCCACCTGCTCCTGGTTAGCACACTGTCCAGGCAACTCTGAGTGACATGTAGACATCACTTCCAGATGCATCTGCTCATTGGATCGCATGCACTCCACTGCATATTGCATAGCTAGTTCTTTTTCCTAGATACAAAATCCTTTTGAATTCAAATTACTAGTCACAAAAGATGACCTCAATTAGTCAATATGTACAAATAATAACAGAGGTCTAATAAAATAGATTTTCTTTAAACTGATCATACAGTGAAAAACAGTGTGGTTTCTTTAACAATCGGCAGTCACACAGCCTCATGACAGAGCAGGGAATGAAACTCAGGCTTGAACTGCAATGTCATTGCCTTCTATTACAATGCCAGAGATCTTAAGCAGTCTTTACTGTAAAAAAGGTGATACCATTTTTGTGTGTGTGAGTTTCAAAAAAAATGCCATCATCTTTCCTTTCAATCATAGCAAGCCAGATAGATCAACACATTTATTTTTTTAAGATTTTATTTATTTATTTGACAGAGATAACAAGTAGGCAGAGAGGCAGGCAGAGAGAGAGGGGGAAGCAGACTCCCTGCTGAGCAGAGAGCCTGATGTGGGGCTTGATCCCAGGACCCTAGGATCATGACCTGAGCTGAAGGCAGAGGCTTTAACCCACTGAACCACCTACGTGTCCTCAACACACTTATTTTTAAAATGTTTTACCTTTATCTTAACAGTTAAACTTCATTGTTCATTGCTACTGCCTCAACCTCAGATTCTTGCTAAAATTTACGTCCTTGAACTATGACAAAACAAGTAGCTAAACTAGTATTTTAATCCTGTGTAAACAAAGTAATTAACAAGCAAAAAGAACTTTCACTTTTTAGTTGATTGCCATGAGGCTTTGCTGACAGAGTCAAAGGAAGAGATAAATGAAATTATAAAGCAAGAAGCTGTCAGCACCGACTTCATTGTAAATCACTACTGACTGAAATCAACATACACAATACTTACTTATTCACCTAGAAATATTTATCATGTATCATATTTTATTAGAAGGACTTAAAGAAGGCTCAACACATGATTGCTGATTAATTGGTGATATGCAGAGACTGAAAGAATCCCAAGGGAAGGAAGTGAGTTAGTGCAATAGGCACCCATAAGAAAATAACAAAGGAATATTCTATTCAACACCAGATCTCTCCTTTTTTTCCAGCATAGACATGCAGGCAATGTATAGAGAAATTAGCAATGAACATGCAATATTTAGAAACACAAATGCAGCCCCGCTGAGAAATATCTTGGTCCAATTACTTGGGCTTCTTTCGGGATAAAATTAAGTTGCCAGGCAACGGACAAAGATCTAATTTTTCAGAAATAGGAGTGTATGTGAGGCGTTGTGTGTGAGGGAGGCAGACAGAATACACAAAACATCCTGGTTCTAAATGGTTAGATATGATAGATAGACTTGTGGTGCTGATGAATATAATAATGGGAAGGTGTTAATAAAATTGATTTTTCAAAAATGTGGATTCTCACAAAGCAAACAAAACCTTTCCCCCACCTCCCCCCCTCCAAAGGCAGCAATGCAGAGATGAGAAAAGCAATCTGTATTAGCTACAGAGGTCAGAGGCTGGGTCATGACTACTCTGGGCGTGCCACAGCATATCATTAGGAGCCTAAATCTGAGAAAGACCTATTTCTTGATGCTACTGCTGAGCAGATAATATATGGTGTGGCTAGAATTTCAGAGTCGTAGCTTTACAGCAGCATTTATTCACCATAGGATAGAAAAGCTAATGGCCAGTAAAGGAAAACCTCAGCCTCCCTTTGGAAAGGCAGCAGTGCAAAGATGAGTAATGAGCATCATTCCCGTTTTTTATGAAAAATCAAAATATCAAAATCAAAATAACCTTACTTATCAGTAAGGGATAAAGTAGATTGCTTTCTAAATCTCTAGCGAAATAGTCAACAAAGATACACACACACACACACACACACACACACACACACACACACACACAGCCTCCTTTTTAGGTATGTGATTGTCACCTGCTGCAATCTATGCAAATATCTGTTCCAGATCTATTCTAATTAGATACAAAAGCAATAAATGTGATGGGACATGGTTAGCCTCCCAAAGGCCTATTAGTCTGCTCAGCTGTGACAGCTAGTAAGAAATTTAAGCAGTTCCAATAAATCATCCAAAGACAGAGAACAACTGCTAATAGAATCTCAGGGAAAAAAAATTATCTGATGGAAAACATTCTGGCTTTATAGATATACATCTGTAATTTCTTTAAACCTTATCCTAGCTTCTGTCTCTTTCCGGTATCCTCCATCTAGAAATTTTTTCTATAGGAGCAAGCTTGAGTTGGTGCTCCCTAAATTTGAGTTTTTACTTTTTCGGTTTTCTATTCTGTTTTCTTGGCTCAACATTGACCTTATGGAAAGTCCTATTGGTAAGATCCAATGCTTAGTATCACATTCTCACATGGCCTGTTGTATGCATATCCATGCACACCAATGCTTCACGTACACAGGCTGAAAATTCAAAATGAGGCCAACACTGGAGTGTCTGGGTGGCTCTGTTGGTTAAATATACAATTTGATTTCAGCTCAGGTCATGATCTCAGGGTCATGAGATCAAGCCCTGTTTTGGGCTCCACACTGAGCATGGAACCTGCTAAAGATTCTCTCTCTCTCTCTCTCACTCTCTCTCCACTCCCCGCAAAATGAGACCAACACTGTAGCATGGACTCAGTATTCACAGATGTAGCATCCTAGGTTTTCATTATTCACAAAACACAGCCTCAAAGGAAATCTTGTGATTTTTAATTTAGCTGAAGTAAAAGATTTCTCAGGCTGTTTTGCCAGACTATGTTTTTTGGTCATAGGTCAGCTCAGTTAATTGTCAAATATCCTATTCATATTATGCATGTTTTAGATGAGAAACACTGTTATGTTGATGTTAAATGACTTATTCTGGGGCTACAAGTGGTAAGTAGATGTTCTGCATCCAACATAGTTCTGAACCAGGCCTAGCAAATAATTGAAATTATGAATGTCCTTACATAATCACATCAAAGGTAGTTCCTAACCCTTCTTTTTTTTGAGACTCTGCCAGACTTATCTTGCACACCAGGAAACAAAGTTTTTGCAAGTTGATGGTTGAATTGCTTAGAGCATAAGAAAAGAATACTTTTATTACATCTTTCATAAATTTTGAGATCTATATGACTTGGAGCTATTGACAATTTTACAGTTAAATATTTTTACTGAACATTGCAAGTTATCTGTTTTCCAAAGAGAATCTACATTTCAAAAACTTTAACTGGCTTTTTTTCTCTCTCAGTTCTCTCTCTAGAATTCCATAATGACATGCTGGAGGTTTCTTCAGGGCTTCAGAAGGATGTTTCTGACCTCTTGCTGCCTGTGGGTCTCTGCAAACCCTCAACCCACGGACAACAGCACATTGGAGGAACAATATGCCCATGGGTGAAAGAGCCAGGGGGGCTAGCCTCTGGGAAGAGAAGGACTGAAGCATGCCCATACTAAGAGGCTGGGACAGAACCCTCCCAGTGGTCTGCAGAGGAATACCATTCATATCCCTTGCCCCAGGACAGAAACAGTGCCATTTTCCTTCCTATAAAGATGCCACCAGCCTGACCCACAACACGAAGGGGAAAGATATCTACAGGTAAACAGTAACAAGAAACAGAATTTCTTTCAGGTACTCATTCACTTAAGGCAGAAAAATCATGTTTAAAAAAATGAAAACTGGTAGTTTCCACTGAAATAGAACTAATAGAAGGAATGAATAAAATCTTCAGACAACAAATAATGAAAATCCTCCGGAAATAGAATAAAGCTCCAAAAAGACTTTCTAGAATGAATGAATATGGTTTCTGCTTTTTAAAAAGTTAAATTTTAAAAATAAGAAAGATACATGGAGTGTAGATGGGAAATGAATTATTAGACAAAACTCTTTTAAAAAAGGAATCTACCCCTGGAGCCTCTGGGTGGCTCAGTATGTTAAGCCTCCAACTCTAGGTTTCAGCTCCGGTTGTAATCTCAGGGTCTTAGGACAGAGCCCCCCACCGAGCTCTGCACTCAGCTTGGAGTCTGCTTAAGATTCTAATTCTGTCCTTCCCTCTATCCCTCCCCTCTCTCGTGTTCTCTCTCCCTGCCTCCATAAAATAAATACATCTTTAAAAAAAATAAAAATAAATAAGAAAAGGGAGTACCCTATAAGTATTCAGATCAAGTTTACCATGCCATAGGCAGTAGTAAGGAACACATACACACATACACACACACATGACAACATTTCTGAAATGCAAGGAGAAAGAGAAAAATCTTAAAATTTTCGGAGAGAAAATTACAAAAGAAAGAAGGCACCCTTCTCAAATCATCTTTCAATAAGAGTTTGGTCTCAACTGACGGTGGCAGAATGATCAGGATTTTGTAAAATCCTGATTCCTTTAAAAAGGGAAAAATCCCTTTAAAAAGGGTAAATAAAATCCCTTTAAAAAGGAGTATCAAAGATGTAAAGCAAATCATCATGCTGTATCCCTTAAGCTTATCCAGTTATGTATGTCAGTTATTTCTCAATAAGACTGAGAAAAAAAAGAATTATTGAAAAAGACATAATTTAAGAGTCCGACTCATAATAACATGAGACTAAAAATTCTGAATTGTTTTAACTAAAGACTTGTAACAAGGATGGAAAAAAGTAGGAAACAAAATATTTTCTAAAATGGGACCAAAGTAAAGTAAATGTATAGAAACATTGAAAAATAAGTGAACTGTTTAATCTAAGAAAGTGGAAGGAAAAATAAAGTAATAAGGAATTAATCATAATAAACACTGTAAGTAGTGAGAAATATTTAAAATAGAAAACAAAATATTAAAAGAATAATAAAAGCAAAATCTAGTTCTTTGGAGACTAAATAGATAAATGATCTGAATAAGGAAATTAAAAATCTAGTGAAAACAATATTAAGGAATGTAAGTATAGGTAAGGCAACAATTAAAAGATTTACAACACATGACTTCATAGCAACGTATTGAAGTGGCTACAGCAGCACAGCCTAATACTAATGCAATGATGAAAGCATTCTCTCCTTGCACTCTCCCACATGGTGGCCATGAGCTATATGTGGCTGTGGAGCACTTAAAATGTAGCTTATAAGATTGGGCAACTAAGGGGCACCTGGTGGGCTCAGTCATTATGTGTCTGCCTTTGGCTTAGGTCATGATCCCAGTGTACTTAGGTCAAGATCAGTTGGAAGCCTGTGTCTCCCTCTCTGTCAAATAAATAAATAAAATCTTTAAAAAAAAAGGTTTGAGCAACTAAATTGTTTCAGTTTTATCCAATTTAAATAGTCACATATGGTTGGTAGTTGCTGTATGGGGCATGGGGAAATGCAGAGGAAATGAGGATACCCCCCAAATTTGAAGGAGAAAGAAGGTGGAAATCTGAGTAGACCAAATCCTACAAAAGACCAAACATCTACTAACTTAAAAGGCAACAAGTCTGGACTTAAAAGCTGGGTTCTACTTGGTGTTTAAAGATCAGTTGATTACTATGTTATTAAAATAGTATAAGTGACTTAGAAATGAATAGAAAATTTCCCTAAGGGACACCCGGGTGGCTCAGTTGGTTAGCGGCTGCCTTCGGCTCGGGTCATGATCCCAGCATCCTGGGATCGAGTCCCACATTGGGCTCCTTGCTGGGCAGGGAGCCTGCTTCTCCTTCTGCCTCTGCCTGCCACTTTGTCTGCCTGTGCTCGCTAGCTCTCTCTCTGACAAAAAAAAAAAAAAAAAAAAAAAAATTCTCTAATTCATTTAATGAAGTTGGGAAAATCTTGATACCACAATAGGTGAAAATAATGCAAAAACCCAAAACTGTAAGCCAATTTCACTAGTGAATACTAGTGCATGTCTCTAACTATCAGCCAATCAAATCCACTAGTATATGAAAAGACTCATAACTAAATTTTCTACTGAAATTGTTTGTGTGGTTCAGGAGTAGAAATTCTGTCAATGTAATTTACTGGGAAAAATTAAAGAGGGAAAAATATGTGATTATAGCAATAGATGCTGAAAACATGATAAAATGCAAATTCATTCCTGATAAAAACTCTTTGAAAAATAAATTACTTATACATGTTAAAGTCTGCCCCAAATCAATAGCAAACACACTACATGGTGAAATACTGCAATCATTTCCATTAGATCATAAGAAAAGAGAGAATTTTTGTTAATTCAAAATTATTTTAGACTTCTAAGACAAAGCTTCAACACAATAAATCGAAATAATTACTATCAATTTGCAAGAGTAAGCTGAATTGTCTTTATTTGCAAATGAATAAAGGACTTAAATGGCTTTTAAAACTGAAATATTACAATAAAATCCAGGAAAATTTTTGTACAAACGTAGCACATGAGCCATCTTCTCCAGATGTTAAAGACTGTGGAATACTCAAAATAATCAAAGAACAAACCTGGACATTAAAATCAAAACACTTCACATGTTAGAAAATGACATAAAGTTAAATGCCAATGATTTAGAAAAATATTTTGCAAGTATGAGGAAATGTATTTTAATTTCCTACCAATCTTATTCAAGAAAAAGACAAGTCATCCAAAAGAGTAACTGAATCAATTCAAAATATTTACAGAAGAGGAATTAAAATGGAAATGAGCAAATAAAAAGATGTTTAATCACACAGGTAGTCAGAAATACGCAAATTATAACTACAGTGAGATAGTCGTTCTTTAAGACATTAAATTGGCATACAATTAAAAAAAATAATAACATCTCATGTTGGCAGAATATTAATTGCTATAATCTTTGGGAATTAATCTGGCAAAATTGATTAAAATTAAAGATGCTATGACTTATGCCTGGAAAGCTGCTTTGGGACTTATCCCATAGAAATAAATGCATGTGTGTAGGAGCTGGATTGCAACACTGACTTCAATACTATAAACTCATTGTATGCTTATCAATGGAAGAACTATGGAATATTATGCAACTATTTGGGAGAACATATTTGAGCTATGTCTGTTGTCCTGGTGAGACAAGATGCACTTGTTGTATCGGTCAATGGAAAAATCAAGTTGTAAGTTAAAGTATATAGTATGATTCAGTTTCATATTAAAAAAAATCCTACATACATGCTCATCTGCTTCTGGGAATGAAAAAAAAAGTGTGAAAAGACATACCTATAAGGCTGTGTGTTTGTTGCTATCTGATATTATCCCATCTTAAACATTCCTTTACATTATATTTTCTTTCTTTTTGAAAAACAAAATATTCTCGTTTTAGCAAATGAAACAATGTAAAACAAAGATATACAAAGAAAACACTAATGATTGCCCCTGCTGGGTGTCTCCAACACCCGCTCCTTGTGATAACAAATGTTAACAGCCCAGGGTATATTTTTTCTCATCTTTACTCTTGCTTAAACAAATATGAATATATACAAGCATCTACACATACATAATGGTTTGCTTATTTCTACTGAATTAGAATCATGCTCTACATATTACTCGGTGACTTGATCTTTTTACTGAGCAATCTATCAGGGATATTCCTGATATACAGATGTGAGTGTATGTGTGTGTGTGTGTGTGTGTGTATTTCTCTTTTCTCCTGCTGATTTAAGTCATATACAATTTTAGTTGAGGGTATATAACACTCATGTTGGGATAAATATTGGGAGGTTTTATCTTTTTTGGTATTGGTTTGGCTTGATTTTGTGTTTTTGTTTTCATTTTTGCATTTTTATTTTCCAAGCTTCTCGCCCTGTCTTAAACAGACTGGGCTATTAATACTTGATACTTCAGATAAGTAGAAGTTGAAGAAGTGTTATTTTTTTAAATAAATCTGGTTATTGTTTTCTCTTTGGAGAAGAAAAGGAAAAGTGAATTGGGGGAAACTGGAGGGGGAAACAGATCATGAGAAACTGGACTCTGAGAAACAAACTGAGGGTTTTAGAGGGCAGGGATGTGAGGGGTTAGGTAAGCCTGGTGGTGGGTATTAGGGAGGGCATGTATTGCATGGAGCACTGGGTGTGGTGCATAAACAATGAATCTTGGAACACTGAAAAAAATAAAATTAAATTAAGATGTTAAATAAATAAAAATTAAAAAAAATAAATAAAATGAGCAGTTTTGTAAATAATGTAGATAATCTAGTAGGGACTAAACTAAAGGAGAAATGAATTTTTTTATGCTGTTTACTATTATGTTCCAATTTTTATTCCTTTTATGTCAATTATATTCCTATTATATGATACTCCATATACATGAAGAGTCATTTAATATTTAGAATGTTTATGAGAAACCCACCTCAAGTAATGTAACAAGTTAATCAGAAATTGGGAAATAGAGGGTGCTCAATAAAATGCCTTATTAACCTTGAAAATGATGAGAAAAGTCATTGGCAAGAATAGCACATAGCAGCAATTTAGAGATGTATAGTCCACTTCCTAGGAGACAGGGTAATTAATTGAATTAATATATATTAGTATATATATATATATATACACATATATATATACACAGATATATATATCTGTAAATTCAACTGTGAGAAAATAACCCATAGTGCAGACTGTTTCCACCATAAATGAAAGAGGACTGCTTGAAACACAAAGCACCAGCCCCAACATAATTATCTTTAGCTTTATGTGTCTACTGCTTGCAAGCTTTGAATATTTTGAAACTAATATAATTGTACTCCTTTTGGAAAGGCTCTTCACTGGTTGTCGAGTATAGCAGGGTAGTGGGAAGAGCACAAGCTCAGCCCTCGATTTTCCGGATGTGCGTCATAGATCCACCTCCCATTACTTGTGGGATTTCTTTGCTCCATTTCTTATCTCTACGACAGACATAGGAGAAAGCCTTTATCTCACAGGGTAATGGGCAGAGTCAATAAATCAATGCACGTAAAGTACTTAGAACAGTGGTTGGCACCTACTTTGTGCTATATTAATGTCTGCATTATTTTTGTTGCTGTTAGTTTTGTTAAAACACAATTGGCTGTCATGCAGAGCGCTCCCTCTAGAGTCAGAAGCAAGTCCACCCAGCACACCCTTCCCAGGAAACTCCTTGCCAACTCACATCAGAACATTCACAAACGGAACTCCCCTGGTTAAAGCATCAGTCTAAGGCCGAGGGGAATGTCAAAAGATTCCAAGAAAAGAAAGAGAGTGATATTAAAACATGGAGTCAGGTAAAATTTTTAAAATTTGCTGTCTAAGATACTTAGAAAGCTGTCAGACTCTTAATAGCAGCAGTGTCTGTCTCCAGAGATTATTTCACCAACCTTGTTCCCTGTCCTAATTTCCTGCTTCTCTTCTACCATGCATCAAAATTTTTAGTAAGCTAAAATTTTTTCTCAAAGACAAGTTAATACCATCTTAGCCAGAGACAAAAATAACCTAATAAAGATAGAATATAAGAGCTTACATTGAGATATCTTTGTCATACCTATATTTTGGAGCTGCTCAATGGCTTGTCATATGATTTCTGTTTACTATTGTGGTCTGTTTGGACCACAAACAGCAGTTTGTGGGGATCTCCTGGTGAGTGAAATACAGCTAAAGAACCTCTCATTCCTGCCAACCAACACCCCCTTCCAGCCTCCCTCACTCTGAGCTTGAAACAATCTCTTCCCTCCCAGCTCTTTGGTTCACCAAGTCTCAATCTTGAAGTTATCTCTTTCATTGTGTCTTCTCTGTTCCCATGAGCAGCATTCCTCTTTTTACTGATGTTAGCCGGTAGCAGGACTGCTATCATAGCTGATTTCCAGGTGTTTCAATTTCCTGCACAATACATCAACATGAACAAGAGACATCTTTCTCAATGTAATTTGTCTTCTCTTTTAAATTCTGAAATGCTCAAAGGCTGGGGACCATGTTACATACTTCCAGTATTTTTTTTTTAATTTAAAAACACTTCCAGTATTTTTTAAAATTTTCTTAAATTTATTATTCAAGTATAATTACACACAATGTCATATAGAACCCTGTGCCCATTATACAACAGTTGTGGGGTGGAAGGAAGCTTGAATTTAAATTTGGCTTCCAGGGCTAAGAGTACTGTCATCAAGTTAAATGTTTTTACTTTATAAAGATTAGTTTACAAGCTCTTTTGGGTATTATAAGCTTGTTTAGGAATCAGAGGCTTTCTTTGTTTTTGTGTATTCAACCTTCTCAAATGTCTACCACATGTGCCAGGGGAAAATCTAAATCTCTATATGGTCATGCATGACTACTTGAAAACCTGTTTCCCCAACTGTTATAGACAAAAAGATTCCCCATAGAAAAAAGTACTATAAAGAGAATCTGATCTTAATTTTAGAAATAATGATTTTGATGAGCAATTTCTGTGAAGGAAAAATGTCACAAGTGAGGCATTTCTTCGGTAGAACAGCAGGTGGCAGCAAAGGGGGACAATCTTGGAGTTCCCATTTTTTACAATTACTGAACTGAAAATTGGTTTTTGTAAACCATTGTGAATCTTTTCTAAAAATTACCATAATTTTAAAAAATCGATATGCGGTTTAGTTTAGTAATTATAAGACATTCAGCTTTTGAAAATAAGAGTGTTCCAAATACACAGAAATGAACTCTCTTAGAACACTCTCTTGAAGCTTATTTTCAGATCCCATATGCACACATAATAGGAATAACACATATCAGGAACAAAAGTCTTAGTTAAAGTTCTATTAAGTAAAATGTCATTTCCAACTATCAAATGGAGGGATCTTCAAAGGCCTGGGGTGGAGGGACAGCATTATGGGCACTGCACCGAACTCAGTCATGTAGTTGCTCCTTCCTCTGTTTCCATGTATGATGAGCTGAGACAATTGTAGACATGGCCATGATATTGGTCTTAAGACAAATAACCTTTGTATCGCTGTAACACATACCTATGACCTATACAATCAGAAACCAAACCAAACCAAACCAAACCAACCAACCAACCAAATAAGCAAAAAAGCCAAGTTCATAAATGTAGAAAAAGGATTGGTGATTGCCTGAGGAGAGCATGGGTAGGAAGTGAGCAAAATGAATGAAGGGAGTCAAAAGATACAAACTTGCAGTTATAAAATGAATAAGTCACGGAGTTGTAATGTACAGCATGGTGACTGTAATAACTTATTATCTATAGGAAAGTTGCTAAGAGAGTACCTCTTAAAAGTTTTCATCACATGAAAAAAGTTAACAATGTATGGTGATGGCTGGTAACTAGACCTACTATGTTTGTAATATATACAAACATAGAATCTTAATGTTATACACCTGAAGCTAATATAATATGTTAATTGTACCTCAATAAAAAAAAATCACAACTCATTTGTAATGGTCTGAGGGGTATACGTTCCCAAATGGAAAATTGTGCCTTCTTCTCTAATGAAGTAGTTTTAAGAAACAAGATCTGTACCAACACATCTCCTTGAAGACTTCTTTCAAAAGAAAATATCTGGGCTGGTTTCAGAGTGTTTGTTTCTATCACACAGCAAAGGCTCTTTCCCAAATGAAGGAAGCTCTAAGTAAAAATGTGACTTAGAAAAGGGGAAAGATAGCAAGATTGGTCAAAATAGTGAAAAGGCAACCAACCAACACACACACACACACACACACACACACACACACACACAGAAGAGAATCATAATAAAGGAATTTTGTTTTTAGAGCAGGAAGAATGACAAATACCAGGACTGCCACATTCTGTCAAAAACATGTGGAAAATATGTCTCCTCATCAGGCCACTCTTGGCAACTGAATGATAACTGTGTGTGTTGGGTCAATAACAGGTCCTCCTGATCACAGGAGCTTACAAACAGGAAGAAAAGGAAGTATCTGAGTCAGGCTCCAAAATAGGACAACAATGTGTATGTCCTCACTGTATTTGGTTATCTCTAAATGAAAATAAATCTGATGCCACCTGGATCACTACCAAAACAAGGTGATGATCCAGAGATGGGTTCATTTTATTCTCTTCTATTCTCTTATAACTCTTGTGGGAAAGAAAAGCTGTTACAGCACAGTTTCATCACTAAAAACAAGAGCAGGAGACTGTGATGACATGCATTTCACCTCATAGATTTAGAATAAGGATATGTCAAAGCACATTAAAATAAGTAGAAAAAACACAATTTGTCAGACAGAAATGAAGCCACAATGTCAGGATATCTTTCAGCTCAGGTCAGTGCAACCAATTGATCACATTCTTGCACAGATCCAATCAGAACAAAAGCTTAAATAAATGGGTAGAAGCCAATGTTGCTCTAATGGCCACATAATGACAGTGTATAGAATTATATATGGATATTGAATTGATCCAGCACTGTTTATTGAAAAGACTAGCCATTCTCCATTGACTTATCTTTGCAGTTTTATCAAAAACCAGTTTATTGTAATGTCAGAGTAAGTCTTGAAATCCATTAGTGCAAGTCCTCCTCCAAATTTGTTTTCCTTCTTATGCATTGCAATCTGCTAAGCAAGGTCTCTTGATTTTCCAGATACATTTTAGAATCATTTTGTTCATTATCTAAAAATAACCATGACTTTATTTAGAATTGAATTGAATCTGGGGCACTTGGGTGGCTCAGTCCATTAAGCGTTCATCTCTTGATTTTGGTTCAGGTCATGATCTCAGGGTTGTGAGATCAAGCTCTGTGTTGTCCTTGCACTGGGCATGGAGTCTGCATGAAATCCTCTCTCTCCCTTTCTCTGCCTCTTCCTCTCTCCAAGAAAGAAAGAAAGAAAAGGGAGGAAGGAAGGAAGGAAGGAATAGAATCTATGTATCAAGTTAGGAAAAAAAGACATCTTAACAATACTGAATCTTCTAACCCAAGGGCATAGAATATCTTTCCATTAATTTAGTCTTTTATTTCTTTCTTTAGTGTCTTGTAGCTTTCCACATTCAGCAATTATGCATATATTTACATTTTTGTCTAAATATTTTTTCATGGTATTGCAATCTTGTTTCATTTTAAATTCCAACTGTTCATTGATGGTATATAGAGAAACAGTTAGATTTCACATATTTATGTGACATCTTGTAATCTTGCTGTAATTTCTTATTAGTTCCAAGAGTTTTACATAAATTCATCTATAAATAAAGACAGTCTTATTTCTCCCTCTCCAATATGTATTTACATTTTATTTCTTATTCTTGTCTTATTGCATTAGCTAGGACTTCCAGTACATGTTGAATAGGAATAGTGAAAGAAGACATCCCCACTTTGTTCCAGATCTTAGATGAAAAGATCTAGCTAGTCTCTCACCATCAAATATGATGTTAGCTCTAGTTTTTTATTGATATCCTTTATCTATTTGAAGAAGTTCATTTTTTATTCCTGGTTTGCTGACAGTATTTATCATGAATAGGTATTGGATTTTGTCGAATTGTTCTTGTCAACTGATATAATTTTTATTCTTTAGACTTTTTTAGACAGGTCATGTTGATTAGACATCACCTACAGGATTTGGAGGATGAGGACCCTTATACATTATGGAGGGGAATTTGATATTGAGGGTGGGGACTTCTGGCTAAACTGACTTAGCAGAATTCTTACTAAAACTGGATTTTACAAGGGCACAAATAAGCCTAGGAGAAGTTTCAGGAATCTGACTAATGTTTAGTCAAGCAGAGAATCTTTGTTAAATGTAATAGCTGACATTGAATGAGCTAGGAAATATGCCTTCTGCTTCTATTTTATGCAAGAGATTGTAAGGAATATTGTTTCTTATAATTTCTTTTTCAAATGTTTAGTAGAATTAACTAGTGAGATCTCTGGAGCTGATGTTTTGTTTTTTGGGGGTAAGTTTTTAATTATCAGTTCAATTTCCTTATTCCATTTCTCTATTTATAGATGTTTTTCACTTTAACTTAACACAAAGATCTGGCTGTAGCAGACTTGTAATAAAGAAACTTGGTCCTTCACCACAGACTATTTGGGTAGACCTCTTCCACATTATTGTAATATTCCTGTAGCATAAAATGAATAGTATAAGCATATTGGCCGGCCTCCAGAATCCATGAGGTGGGTGAACTTCCAGGCCTGGATAAACTAAGGAGCTAAAAGAAATTGAATGGCCAGAAATGCCACCAAAATCAGCTTCAGAACAGTCTGATGAGAATGCCAGTAATATCATTGCTGCCACCAGTGTCACAGTGGAACCAGACACTCAAGATGTCTGCTGATACTACACAAAGTCACTGCTGCCATCTCTACTGCCCCTGGAATAATGTCTTCCCTGCCTCTGACTCTTTGCAATACTCACTCTAGATCCGGTCTACCGGATTGGAACAGCTATTTGTCGAGCCAAGATCCTTCATCAAAATGGCTTCTTAACATGTCTAAGGTCTGTCTACCACCAATGTCTGTCCCATTTGTTTACCCTTTCCTAAGAGCCAGATGTTGGTTATAGACAAAGGGCTAGCAGATGGTCCTTGGGTAGTCATTAAAGATACTGAAGAGATTTAAACCAGGGATTGAGACTCAACACCAAGGAAACATTCCTAAAACATGTGCCAACTCTTGCTTTCTGGCAAATAAAATCCCTCTTTTATAATTGCCTATAACTCAAGAGCATCTATTCCTCCAGGAACTGTGTTTAATTAAGGGCATAAGGCCTTCAAATTCTCAGGAATACAAACTCAGAATCAATATTGTTCCTTATTTAATTTTCATCTCTAAGAAGAAAGAGGATGTATCTAAACTTTAAGCTGGTGTCCCCCAGAATTCATAGGAAGACAAATATCAAGCCCACATGGAAGCCGATGGCATGTACATAATATTCTGCACATTAGCTATATGTAATGCTGGAGATCTTGTTTGTTTTTTCAAAATAAATATGAATACAGTAATTTCATGCTTTCTCAGGAATGATCCAGGCTTATGTATCTATTAAGAAGCTGTTATTAAGGAACAACACAGAAAAAGCTTCTAATAACAGGAATAAAATGACTGAAAATAATGCAACATCGGAGACCTTAAATAAACAAAACTTTTTTTTTAATGCTATAAAATAGTGTGTTTTGATGGTGGGATGTGGAGAGGAAAATAGAAGAGGCTTGGGGACAATGTGCTGTTTCCTTTACTGCAGAATTGAGTATAAAATAGTTCCAATGACTTAGCATGTGACAAGCTCTTAGTTATTATCCAAGTTAAAGTGAATTTCTGGAGCATGGCATGTCCATAAGCCTGACATTTGTAGAAATGACAGTCTGTCTGAGGAAAAGCTTTTAACATGTTCTCAGCGGTAGCTCACTGTGAAATGTGAGACCTCTCCTTGTTCTACTGAATGAATTTTTATGGAGACCTAATGTGTGATAATCTTATTTTTGAGGGTGCAGGAGAATTAAGCATGTCCTTAATATATTGTGTTCCCTCTGTCCTTACTCTACAGAGAAATCAAGTTTAAAAAATCACAGAAATGCACAATTACACTACATAAAATAACAATGTCATAAGGTACCATAACAATACAGTTCTAGTGGTGTAGAGAGGAGAAAATAACATGTAGAAAAAAAGTAGATCTAACAAACAATATTTTAAGTATGATGTGGGTGATGTAGCCCACAATCTGCAATGGGTTAATCTGTGAAAAATGTATCCCTGGCCAGCATTTGAGTCCAGATTTCTTTTTTTTTTTTTAAGATTTTATTTATTTATTTGACAGACAAAAATCACAAGTAGGCAGAGAGGCAGGCAGAGAGAGAGGGGAAGCAGGCTCCCTGCTGAGAAGAGAGCCCGATGCGGGGCTCGATCCCAGGACCCTGGGATCATGACCTGAGCCGAAGGCAGAGGCTTTAACCCACTGAGCCACCCAGGCGCCCCAGAGTCTAGATTTCTTATTCATGCTCAAGCAAAATGTTCTCAATATCTGGCCTATCCTAGAACACACACCAGTGAAACTCTATGACCTGGACTTGAGGCACCAAATTCTACTCCTGTACTCTCAAGTGAGAGAATGCCACTCTTTGGACAGATTCTAAGAGCCACTACCAAACTGCCCAATCTGAGTGAACACTACTGAGATAAGGATCCTGGTATTTTTTTTTCCAGGTCAGACTCTTCTCATAAATGTAAAGCAGTAAATTATAGAATGTCCCAATGAGAATGCATGACACACATCAATCTTTCCAAGTTCAACTTGCAAGATTGGTGGCATTGCATAGACTCTAGGATCTGCTTACTGACCTCCTTTGCTAGAAGTTTGCAGCAATAGCTATCTTTTGCTCTCCAGGGAAGGAACTTCTGATTTTAGTACAAAGAATTTTGTAGGTACCTTTGGAGCCATGAATCAGAGACCTGGCTGTGTGCCCCCCATTCTGGAGATGTGAATTAAGTAAGGAACAAGGCATAGCCAGCTGGTAGTAAGTGCATGTTCTTTCCATTGCATTGACGCTTATGAATTGGAGAGGAAAGAAATTAGAATACTATCAACATTAATAGAATGTTATTTTCATGTCAGCAGAGAGAATTTCATGGAAGCTTTAGAAACAATTCCAGGGGCCCCTGGGTGGCTCAGTGGGTTAAAGCCTCTGCTTTCGGCTAGGGTCATGATCTCAGGGTCCTGGGATCGAGCCCCGCGGAGAGCCTGCTTCCCCCTGTCCCTCCCTGCCTGCCTCTCTTGCCTACTTGTGATCTCTGTCAAATAAATAAATAAATAAAATCTTTAAAAAAAAAAAAAGAAAGAAAGAAACAATTCCAAACCCATTGGCTTTGAGCATGGATGTTATTAGAGGTTGTTGAATTTGCACACTTGTCATTTGAAGACAAGGCCCATTTCGTATTCAGTTCCATGTGCCCACTGACTTTCATGGTGTCTCCTTGTAGACTGTCTCACTTATTAATACTTAAACAAACCTGAATAGGTAAAAGCAGCCACTGAGATTTGGATTGTCAAGAGAACTATATTTTTTCCTGTTTTGATTTCCTCCCTTCACAAACAACAGCTAAACTTAAATGGTTTCGTATGACAGGCAGTATTCTAAGTGCTTGGCATTCTAATTTATTGAACCTTCACAACCACCCCATGAGGTTCTATTACTCTTACACAAATGACTAAACTGAGGCACAAGGAGCTTAAGTAACCTGCCCAAAACACTAGAGCTGTTGAGTGACTGACCTGTGATTTGAACTCATGTGGCTCTGGGTCTTCTGGAGCCGTGTTCTCAATTATGCCATGATGTTACTGAAGAGACACAGGAGCTTAAAGAAGAATGACAAAACTGCCCTCTCCAAAAAAATTGTTGGCAGTTTCAGTATCTAAGCAATTTTTATCTCTCGATTGCCATAAACTTTCACCGAAATCCGCTTTATCATTAATCAAAAAGAAATTGCTTTTTTATGGCACTCAACTCTGAAAACTTGGAATACCTCTACCTTTTGGTGATAACATTTTATTTTGTTTTATTCTTTTAAAGATATTTTATTTATTTATTTGACAGAGAAAGAGATCACAAGTAGGCGGAGAGGCCAGGTAGAGAGAGCGGGGAAGCAGGCTCCTCGCTGAGCAGAGAGCCCGATTCGGGGCTAGATCCCGGGAGCCTGGGATCATGACCAGAGCCGAAGGCAGAGGCTTAATGCACTGAGCCACCCAGGTGCCCCGATAATAATATTTTAAAGCAATCCTTCTACCTGTTTCAGTTCACTCAGAAATCGTAATATTTGTGGGATATGAAGGAGTAAATTATTTGCAGACATAATTAAATACATCTTTTCATGTATTTACTGTATATATCTAACAAATACTTAAATATTTTTCTTTTGTTGCAATGGAAAGAATGTCTGTTTCCTCTATGAAGCCCAGCCCTTATCTGACACACAGATCCTAATTCACGTGTTCTGGACTATAAAGCACCTTCCCTTTGTGAGGGGAGGTATCTAAAACCCAACTTACTCTTCTCATTTGTAATTCAAATTCAAATTCAAGTGTAATCAATTAATGCCTGTAGAATCATTAGTTCAATTCACTTGAAAACCTTCACAGCCCTTAAATCTCACTTCTGATGAAAGTATTGTGGTTGGTCGTGTGAGGGTGTCTTGAAGTTACTGTTGTTTGTTTTGCTTTATGTAGGAATTGGTTTCTATGCTGTCTCCTTTCCAAAGGCTGCTTCTAAAATAACTGCCATTGCCCAGCCCAACTGAATAGAAGACGATTACATTAATGTTTAAAAAACATCGACTATGGTGTTAGTAGACAGGCTTTCAACTACAACATATTTTATGTGTAACAATCGGATCACTTCACTGCACTTGCTTTATGTCCCTCATTTGTCCTACGGGAATTGTGATTGTCCATTCCTCATGGAGCTGTTGGTTCATCTGCTAACTCATTCCATCAGTCAACAGAACTCTTCAGCATCTGCGGGAACCATGCACTATTCCAGACACCAGGGAACCTACAATGAATAAACCAAGTCTCTTCCTTCAGGAAATCACAGTGGAGGGTTGCTGGAATTAAATGAGAAAAATGTAAGTAACGTCTTCAGTACCTCATGCATAGTAAACCCTAAAAATACATTAGCTATTTCAAAATTAGACCTTTACCCAAAAGGGTCTAAAAGGATGAGGAAACTTATTTTCAGTCCTCAGGCCTGGATAATCTCCAGGAGAAACACAAAGACTGCCAACTAAGGAGAAATGGAGAGTTGGAGGGTAAACTGAGGCACAGGTATAGGTGATCAATTTTACCTAAAGTTATATGGAAAGCTTCATAGAGGAGGGTATTTGGTATTTGAGCAGAAGGTAAGGAAGAGGAATTTGACAACTGTATAAGAAAGAAAAGAAAAAGCAATCTGGAATCTTGGTGGAAAGAATAGCATATGTAGAAGACAAGAGAAGCAATCTGGAATCTTGGTGGAAAGAATAGCATATGTAGAAGACAAGAAGACAAGACAAGACATGCATGGCATGTCATGGGAAAAAAGAACAAGAGTCTGACCAGAATATATAGAGAGTTAAGGGATGAAATTGCTAAAGCAAGTTGAGGTCATGTTGAAAACAGCCTCCAAATGTCAAGCTAAGTAAGAAGTTGGAAACCATCCTAAATATAATGTGGAGAAATATGAAAGTTTTAAACCAGAAAATGACAGAACTGGACGCACATTTCAGAAATGTCAGAGTTATACAGCTCTGAGTGTGAAAACCTAGAGATGAGAACATCCATTACAATCTATGGTAATGATTTAGTTAAGACATAACAAACTAGCATGGTGAGGTGAAAAAATAGGCTGCAAAATCACTTTGAAGGAGAATGAGGACAATTAGGTGAAAGGAAGTAGGTAAGGAAAGAGATTGAGGGAAATGAATCTTCTCAAATGATACTTTCATTATTCTTTTGAAGTAATGTTGAATATTGAATGGGTCAAGAGTCAGGAGGGATAGAGGGAGAGGGAAAGAGAAAGAGTGAGAAAAAAGGGAGAAGGAAGGGATGAGGGTAGCAGCACAGAAGAGATGAATGCAAGGAGTTATACATAAATCAGATGTAGTGATCTGAAGGGGCACCTGCACCCCAGTGTTCATAGCAGCAATGTCCACAATAGCCAAACTGTGGAAGGAGCCGAGATGTCCATTGACAGATGAATGGATAAAGATGTGGTATATGTATATATATGGCTGATTAATATTTCATTATGTAATAATGGAATATTAATATAATGGAATATTAATCAGCCACCAGAAATGATGAATACTTACTATTTACATTGATATGGATGGAACTGGAGAGTATCAGGCTGAGTGAAATATGACAATTTGTCAATTGTCAATAAGACAATTATCATATGATTTCAATCATATGTGGAATATAAGAAACAGCACAAAGGATCACAGGGACAGGGAGGAAAAACTGAATGGGAAGTCATCAGAGAGGGAGAAAACCAAGAAATACTCTTAACTATAGGAAACAAACTGAAGATTGCTGAAGAGGAGGTCGATGCAGGTATGGGGTAATTGGGTGATGGGCGTTAAGGAGGGCATGGGATGCAGTGAGCACTGGATGTTATACACAACTGATAAATTATTAAACATTACATCTGAAAAAAAAGGAGAGATGAATAGGTGGAACAGAGGATATTTGTATGATACTATTAGGGCATGTATGTAGGATATGATTGATATGATATGATATGATATGATACTGTAATGGTGGATACATGTCATCATACATTTGTCCAAAGCCATAAAATATATAACACCAAGAGTGAACTCTGATGTACACTTTGGACTTTGGGTGACAATGGTTTGTGAATGTATTTTGATAAAATATGCCATTCAATTTTAATGAATCAATTTTGTTACAGATCAGATATACCACTCTAGTGTGAGATGCTGAACATAGGGGAGGCTGTGCATGGATTGGGACTATGCATGAGTAGATGGGAAATCTCTGTACCTTCCTCTCAATTGTGCTGTGAATGCAAAACTGCAATAAGAAATAAATTCTACTAAATATATGTTTAAAAAGATATACATGTTTTTAAAAAGACTATATATATATATATATATATGTATATATATATATATATATATATATATATATATAATTGTCATCCCTGGTACATGGCTAGTTTGCCATAGATTTAAAAAACTAGGAACAAGCTCAAAGAAATCATAGATGCAGAATGCAGAAATAGGGTACATTAAAGAAATATGGTCCAATCTCACAAAAGACAAATGTAGTAGATTCGTAGATGAAACACACCTACTCAAGGACCAGAGGGTGAGAATAGTAAATGAGTCCTGATAACTACACCATAGATTCTTATGATCTGAACCGGCATCACAGAGAAGAATATTTTTTCTAACAGGTTTTGGTACCTTAAAATAAAACATAATCTAAAGAGTAATAATTTTAAACGTTCAGGGAAATAAACAGGAAAATTGATTTGTTTTATATACAGGGAAGTTAAGACTCAGAGAAGCATCGTAGCTAATAAAAAGATCTAACTCTCAAATGCCAATCTCCATTTTTATAATCTGAGTAATCTTCCCATTGTACCACTCTTTTTTATCTTTCAGACATAATACAAGATACAAGAAGAGAATGATATAATAAGACAATGCAGACTTATTAGATAAGGTAAAATTGGTAGGATAGCAAGCAAAGCAATTTTGTTTTCTCTAATTATTCCCTTTACTAGCTGTTGAATAATACCTAATTATTAATGTGACCAGC
Organism: Taxidea taxus jeffersonii; assembly: GCA_003697995.1. NCBI lineage: Eukaryota > Metazoa > Chordata > Mammalia > Carnivora > Mustelidae > Taxidea > Taxidea taxus. The sequence continues at coordinate 29,219 of RCUC01164407.1, forward strand.
AACAACCAGTATTAAAACTCTCAACCTTCTGCCAATTAAAAACATGTTGATTCTCCAGCTTGAGTCTGTCTTGGGTGGAATGCACTAGTTTATTATTTCTCTCCTACTGGCTCTAGTTTCTGGCCTCTTCAGAATGTGTAAATTGGGGTTGGGCAGATAGGTTAGGGGTCAGCAAAGGTCCTAGAAGACTGATAAAATTTTAATTTGGTCCTCTGGTTTTTCTCTCATAGGTGTTTTTATGGATTTCTCAGAAATATCTGTCTTCAATGGGAACCTTAAGTTCAATCTCATGGAGTTGGAAATGCCTCCGTCCACACGTCTAGCAGCTTACAAGATGAGCCACTCTCATCTTCAGCTTCTGTATCTGGAAATCCACCCACAAGCTCTTTCTGAGATGTTCCTCTCATTGCTGGAAGAAAGCCCTCTTGAATGGGGTCATCTCAAGGTGCCCTCCTCTTCCATTATTCCATGGTTGGTACAGGTGAGGCTGGTCCCAATGTGTCCCCTTAGTTACTAATAAGTTAATTAGTCCAGAATTCAGGTACCTGTCCCTCATGTTTCCCATATCATCAGGGCACATGCTATGTGAGGGGTTCTCATGAACCTTGGAGTACACCTTGAAACACCTTTCCTTCCATCTTCAAATGGGGTTGGGTGCTGTGGTAGGCAGCTTCTAAGATGACTCCCATTAAACAATATATCTGTCTGTATTCTTTGTATTTCTCAGGGAACTCTGTCATATCTCAACCACATAAGTACATGCACATTCCATTAGAAGCTGAAAATTCTCTATTAGTTTTCTGCTATTTGTCCTAAAGCAGATGACAAACACCAGTCTGTCTTTAGAGGGCAAGGATTATCACCCACAAATAAAACAATGCTGTTTGGTTTTAATCTACAACAAATTAATATTCCATATACCATCAGCCACAATAGGAAAACCAGAAACAAAATAAGCACTTCATGTTTATTGAACTCTGTGGTCATGAAGCCAATTACAAAAGAGGTTCTCATTCTGTACTTCATCTTACAGAACTTCCTGCTGGTCTCCTCTCTCCCTGTTCTTTTTCTAGCCTTTCCTTGACTTTCATTCATTCCATTGTTCCTTTTTATGGCATTTTTTTCCTTGGGATTTTTTTTTAACTCTCCTCCCTGAAAAATGCTTACTGTAGAGGGTTCATAGAGCCATATTCCCTTCAGCTTCTGCTGTTTCTCCAGTGAATGGACTTTCACAGGTGGTTATATCACACTCGCTGAATCAAGACCTAAGGAAGAACTGACATTCCTTGAACCATTCCTATCAGAAGTTTTGTACAGGAAAACAATGCCTTCTTCATTCCCAAAGGACTACTGCTATCAAAAAGAAATAATAAATGGTATGAAATATTAAAATATCACTTAAAATTGAAAACACTAAAACTTGCTAATAAAATGACTTTTATATGGAATATGTATCCCACATTCGTAAATATGATGGTTATGCACATTTTGAGAGAGCGAAACACAAGATATGTTAGGATTACTAGCACTAATCTTAAAGTATAGTAATGTAGATAGACAGTTTTAAATATTTAAAAAGTAAAATCTGATCCAATCTAGTTCCTTTTTGTCAAGTCATGATTTTGGCTTTCCTATCCTCTGCCAATAACAACACCGTGTCTCCCCAGGCCTCATAAACTCTATCCTCACTGCACTTGACACAGTTTAATAAATAGGCAATGTCCTTTTCCTCTCTCTGGCTTTACAATGTTGATCCCTATCCCTGGCAGGCTTCCCACATCAGCCTTCTCTCCTGACACCCATTTCCTCCTCCATCTCCCATACTAACACTTATATGTCTATACAGTCTGCATGTGTGACACTTAGCAAGTGTTTACTAATGTTTCTTGAATAGGTAAATGAATCAGGAAATGAATCAAAGTGTATTATGAATACACTGCTAAGTTGTTATCTGACACAGTTGAAATACAAATAATGGACACTGTGATTGACCACCCTCAGTCCCCAGACTAACTTTCCTTTGGAAGAATGTAGCTGCAATGATGCATTCTGTTCCGTCCCTTCTTAAAACTATTTCCCAAATTCTGTCTGATGATTGGCATTAACGGACTCTAATTTTTTTTTGCAATAAACTATCTACTTAAAGCAAATTTTCAATCACTCTTTGCATGACCTTTCATTCTCAACCTCTAATAGTGTGGCTATCTTCACTATCAGACTATAAAAATTGCTCTCACCAAAACCACCTGTTTTTTCCAGTTGCTACATCCAACCAATTGCTAAATTTCAGTACTACATAACTTGCCTGTAGCACTTGGATCGTGCACCCTTACTCCCTCCTTCTAGAAACTCTATCCTGATATCTGTATTCCTTTCCCTCTGTTGTCTAGTAATCCTGTGGCTATTTCTAGTCTTTAATTTGTTGGCTTGTCCTTTGCACATTCACTGTGCGTTAGGGCTTCCAGAGTAAGACCTTCTAATCTTGTACCAAATACTCTCCTCTGGAAAAACACTCCCAGTGCTTTAATTTTATGTAAATTTCACCTATGCCTTTATCTTTTGTCTTTTTCCAGCTTCAAATCCAAATTTTCAATTGAAAATTTCTCCTGGAAAAATCAACTTTGATATTGCACATTCAGGACAAAATTGTTAACACACCTGTATTCACACACAGTCTATCCTACATGTACTTCCATCAGAGAGGAAGTGTATTTAATGTCCAATCCCTTGGACGCTGGGACCACACTCCTTGGGATTACATATTAGCTCCAGCACCACTAGCTCTATGACTAAGCTCTCTGTGCTTCACTTTGTCACATGTAAAACGGGGATAATAATGGCACCTCCTTTATAAAGATGTAAAGAAGTTGTTCTTACAGAAAGTGTCATGATGGATTGAATATTTGTGTTCCTCAAAACTCACATGTCAAAGCCTAAAATCCTCAAAGTGATGAGCCTTTGGGGGGTATGGGCCTTTGGGGGGTAATTAAATCATGAGGGTAGAGCCTTCATGAATAGAATTAATGCTTTTTCAAAAAGACATTAGAGAGCATACTTTTCCTCTCTGCTCCCACCATGTGAAAATAAATGAGAAAACAGCTAGCTGCAAACCAGAAAGCATAATCTCACTAGATATGGAATCTACCAGTACTTGACCTTGGACTTACCAGCCTTCAGAACTGTGTGAAATATATTTCCGTTGTTAGAGCTACCTAGTCTCTGTTACTTCATTATAGCAGCTTGAAGGGACTAACACACTTGTCTAGCACATATTAATCACACCAAAGGTTGGACATTATTAGTTATTACTACATTTACCACACATAATTAGCTTTTTTAATCCTTATGTCTCCACCCACTAGACACTGAGCTCCCCTATGGTAGGAACTATTTCTCAATCCTAGGCAGCTGCTGGTACATGGAAGACAATCCATGAAAGGCACGTTGAATAAAAATTTTACCTGCATCCTGTGTTTTCACACTGATTTAGTGACTTACCACCACAGCAGCCTCAGTCTTATGCAACTCCCCTCCCAGTCATCAAAGTCTGTGAACTTACTTCTGGCCATTGCCTTTGTGTCTGCTGTTCCTTTCCTTCAGTTCTCAGATCACTTTCTTTTTTCTTTCCTTTTTAAAAAAGATTTTTTTTTATTTATTTGAGAGGGAGAGAGAACAAGAGAGAGAGACACAGAGAGAGAGAGAGAGAGCATGGGCAGGAGGGAGGGTTAAAGGGAGAAGCAGACTCCTGCTGAGCAGGGAGCCCAACACAGGACTCGATGCCAGGACCCTGGGATCATGACCTGAGCCAAAGGCAGACATTTAACTGACTGAACCACCCAAGTGCCTGAGCTGGGCACTTTCTATAGCAAGACTGAGAAAGGAAAAGAGAACTTTGGAGGATGCTGATAGAGAAATGCCTTACAGATTATGATGAAGAATAATTCTCTCTAGTGGATTCTGCATTAATCAATGACTTTTTATGCCTAGATATATTATGGCTACATAATTGTTGCTGGCCTCAATGAAATGCATAGGCTTAGTTTTGCAATTCCACAGTTGTAGCACATACAAGGACACAGAAAGGAATAGCCAAGGCTATTGGGTGCTTCCCACCTTCCCTAACCTCAGTCACAGACAACAGAGAATTCCCTCTCTCCTTTTTATATTGTCCTTTTAGGAAAAAGATTAGAGAAACTCAAGCACTGGGTGTTGTACATAAACAGTGAATCTTGGAATACTGAATCAAAAACTAATGATGTATTTTCTAATGACTAACATAGCACAATAAAAAAATAAAAGAAATGAACGAAACTCAAGGTAAAATAAATTAAAAGTCTTGTTTATCCAACTTATCATCAATGAACTGAAAGAACGGTACAGTGGAAGGAGACCTAGATTAAATTTCAAGTTCTGCTAACTAATTATGAGACTTTGGTGGGGGCAGTTGTTTTCTCTAGAACTCAGTTTTCTTCTCTGAAAACAAAAGGGTGATCCCATGACCATTCCTTTTTTGCTTATGGTCTGGTCAGAATCCAGGACCAAACAAAGTGAAGAATTCTACTAATTTTAAAAGAGAGAGAGAGGGCGGGGGCGGGGGGAGAGAGAGAGAGAGAACATGTTGAAAAAAATCTGAACATAATAAGTCCAAACTGAGGCAAATGATGACTACACATAATGACCACATGAAAAACTCAAGTCAAATTCTTATTCTTCTCGTCTCCAATTACAGTTCTAGCTGGTGATTATTGATCATAAATGCAAGTTTTGAGAAGAAACTGAATTATTTCCTAGTATAGAGACTAAAAATGGCAAAAGCAGTCATGCCCATGCTCTTGTGTGGAATTGAATGTGTGCATAATGCCACGTCCTTTTACAATGCCTTCCTGTCCTTTACATAATTTTGTTTTTCATAATTAGCACAATTAACTATTTTTCATTGAAAAGGGAGAAAATGTCCCCTTGGCAAAGCCAGTTATCTGAATCAAGCCCATTGTTATTTCTACCAACAAGGAGAGGATTTATTACTGCATTCATTCTTTAACAATTAGAGATTTAGAAGACTGAATGTTTCAGGGACATTCACCTGAATTTACCCCTTTCTTACTTCTTGAGAGAAGCAAGCACTAGAAAGAGCACCTACTGGATTATGGTTCTCAATTTGCCCCTAAGGCCTTCTATGACCTTAGTTATAGATTTAGTCCTTATAATCCTGATTTGCAAAAAGTGGCAGTTGAACTAGATAACTGGCTGATTCTAAATCCCAATAAGATTTTATTTCTCTAAATAAAATAAATGAGAGTAATATTAGATACATCAATGGCACTAGTAAAACATTCACTGAGCTTCAATAGTAACAGTAACAATACCAATAAAATTTTATGGCTTTTTTTTCTCAAAGGAAATTGGAACATTTTACCAACATTATTGTTTCATTAACCTCATGTCTTTGAAAAATAGTACAGCATTGGGAGGATGGAAGGGTATGAGCCAGGGAATAAGACATACCTGTTTTCCATTTACCTATAGGGATATTGTTTCAGTAATGAGTGAATAAAATAATGTACATCAAGTGTGTACCTGCATAGTAAGCACTTAACACACTAATTCTCTATCTCCTTCTCTATCTCTCCAGACCTACCAGCCATCTCTCCTCTGATCTTCTCTCCCTCCCCCTGCTCTGGAAATCCCTCCTTCTCTCCCTTCTTTCCTTTTCCTTTTGTAGCAGTGAAAACTGAGAAAAGTTCATTGGAAATTTTGTTTTATTTCATTTTATTGTCCCCAAATATTCTGATCCCCTCTGAAAGAAGTCATATAAGTTTGTAATCACTGTTCAACTGTCATATATAGGCAAGAGTCCAGCTCCTGCTCTCAGTCCAGTCTCCAGAGGGTAAGTAACTCCAGATAAGTAACTCACTCTCTCAACATCACCTTTCTTGGGGTCAGAAGAGTCTAAGTTTGAGACATCATAATGCTCACGTTTTGGGCAAATGGGTGAAAGAGCAAATCTCTAAATAGAGATCGGCTGAAAACTAATTGGAATGAGACCTACAATTCCAAGAATTCAAGTTATAATCTGCACCTTGATTCTCTGTATATATGTCTCTCTAGTTGCCCCAAACTCTTTATTACCATACTGTAAAATGTTGAAGCCTTGCCCTGGGGCATCCTGAGAAAGACTATTTATTCATGCTTGGGTTGGGCTGTTCCACAGTGAACTATGTGCCACTTGAGGCCAACGCAATGGTGTTGATGATGGTGCTGGTGGAAGAAGCATAAATAATTACAGAATTCTCTCCCCCCTTCCATGATGGGGTATCTTAGAATGAGAGTGAACTGACTTTTTACCCATCTAGACACCTTGAGTAGAGATTATCTCCCCATTTTCCAAACTAGGAATAGTAGGGGTTTTGTAACTACAGAAGGTGAAGTTCTGTCTTAGAGAAGGTAGTATAATGTAATGCATGACATTTTAAAATTCATATAGAAGGAATAACTCATTCAAGAAGGTGTCTGTCACATAGCTATCCTCTGGTTTTGACCAGAGGAAGAAGTATTAAATGACACTGTTTATTCAGATACATACTTGGATAGCTCCATACTCTAAGAAGTATTTAGATTTGTGGGGTAATAATCTTGAGGATGTCTTAGAGAAAAATAAATCGTGATTTTGGGAGCTGGCAGCAAATTTCTCTGAATGTTAATGGAACTGTGAGGTCCACTCACTGGCTTGAACCATCTTCCTCTTCAGTAAAAATTGAGCAAAAATTCTGGATTCTATAAACACACATACACAATGAAATGTTGAGAAAGAGTTCCTGAATCAAAGTGAATGAGAGTGCAATGAATAATCCTTTAGAAAAGCAATGGATTTAGCAATGGGGACTGACTTATAAGTTAGTATTTTTTTTAAAGGTTTTATTTATTTATTTGACAGACAGAGATCACAAGTAGGCAGAGAGGCAGGCAGAGAGAGAGAGGAGGAAGGAAGCTCCCTGCCGAGCAGAGAGCCAATGTGGGGCTCGATCCCAGGACCCTGGGATCATGACCTGAGCCGAAGGCAGAGGCTTTAACTCACTGAGCCACCCAGGTGCCCCAAAGTTAGTATTTTTTTTAAGATCTTATTTATTTATTTGATAGAGAGAGAGATCACAAGTAGGCAGAGACAGAGGGGTAGCAGGCTCCCCGCTGAGCAGAGAGCCCAATGCGGGGCTCGATCCCAGGACCCTGAAATCCTGACCTGGGCTAAAGGCAGAGGCTTAACCCACTGAGCCACCCAGGTGCCCCATAAGTTAGTATTTTAAGAGGCAAATTTGTATAGCTTGGCTCAAATAATTACAAAGGAAGACAGCACTAATGTAGTATTACAAGGCTGTAGACTTTAAAGATGGTGGAGTAAAAGAAAATGTGGTTGCACTTTTACTTTTAAAGGATGTAGCAAACCAGAACAATGTGATATTAGGCAAAAGAAAAGCTGGACTGTGGGAGGAACAAGATGGCGGAGGAGTAGGAGACCTAATGTCATTAGGTCCCAAGAGTTCAGCTAGATAATTATCAAACTATTCTGAACACCCACAAACTTAACAGGAGATCGAAGAGAAGAATAGCATCAATTCTAGGAACAGAAAAGTGACCACTTACTGGAAGATAGGACATGTAGAGAAGTGCATCCAAGGCAACTTTTGGGAATATAGACTGCAGGGGGGGGCGGCTCCTCATAAGTGATAGAGCAGTAGAGCACAAAATCGGAATTTTCAGAAGTCTGCTCCACTGAGGGACATAGCTCCAGAGGCTAAGCAGGGATGGAGCCCTCGCTGAGACTGTGTGGTCTCAGAATCCATGGGGTCACAAAAAGACCAGGGGTATCTGTGTGTGGCAGAGCTCCCAGGTATCAGAGCAGGGAAGCTGGCTGCAGAGACAGAGCTGAGGGTTGGGCTCTCAGCTCGGGGGTACCTTAAATTGTGATCTAAGGCACAGTGGGGCCACTGGTCTTCGAGCAGGGACTCCACAAGTGGCAGATCCAGGGAGCCTTCCTCCTTCTTCCAGGAGGAATGGCACAGGATCATGCTTCAGGAATCTGCTGGGTTTAGAGACTTCAAAGGGGGCCATGTGCCAGAGATAGAGATGCTCCGTCACAGGTTAGGTGAGCATGGAGTGCTGCTGGAGACCAGGGGGATGGGAGTGATTGACTGCTTTTCTCTGAGGGTGCACTGAGGAGTGGGACCCAGAGTTCTCAGTTCCTACAGGGCTAGAGATTGGGAGGCTGCCATCTTCATTCCCATCCTCCAAAGCTGTACAGAAAGTGTTAGGGGAACAAAAGCTCCCGAGGGCAAATCCAAGAAGATTACTTATCCTGGCCCTTAGCAAGGGCAGTGCAATTCTGCTTTGGGCAAAGACATTTGAGAAACACTGCAACAGGCTCCTCCCCCAGAATATCAGCAAGAACATCCAGCCAAGACCAAGTTCACTGATCAATGAGAACTGTGGAACTCCAGAGCTAGGGGAATGCAACAAATAGAATTCATGGCCTTTTCCCCATGATTCTTTAGTCTTTCAAAGTTAAAGTTTTTTAATTTTATTTTTTTTCTTATTCTATTTTTTAAAATTTTTCCTCTTTCTTATTTTAATGTTATCAACTATGTTATCTTATCAATAACTTTTAAAAAATCTTTAAAAATTTTCATTGTTATGATCATATTCTATCCCTTCATTGTATTTAGCCTTATTTTTTGTATACATATAGGTTTTTCTTTCATTAAAATTTTGGGATACAGTTTCTTCTAACAGATCAAAATATACCCTACATTTAGCACATGGCTTTGTTCTGGTCTCCAGCCAGATCACATTCTTTTCTGTTGTTTTTTTTTAATTTTTTAATTTTTTCAACCAAACTCTTATCTTATCAATTCCTTTTTTAGATTCTTTTTGAATTTTCATCTTTACAGTAATATTCCACCCCTTCTTTGTGTTTACCCTTATTTTTGCATATGTATATAAGGGGTTTTTTTTTCCTTAAAATTCTGTGAGGCAGTTTCTTCTAACAGACCAAAATACAACCAAAATCAAGTGTGTGGCTCTGTCTTATTCACCATTCTAATCTTTTTTACTTCCTCCTTTCTTCTTTCCACCCCCTAGTCCTCCAGTTTCCTGTCTCTTATGATTTAGTTTGTGTATATTTTTCTGGGGTTGTTGCTACCCTTTTAGTAGTTTGTTCTCTCATTCATCTATTCTTTTTTTAAACGATTTTATTTATTTATTTGATAGACAGAGATCACAAGTAGGCAGAGAGGCAGAGAGAGAGAGGAGGAAGCAGGCTGTCAGCAGAGCAGAAATCCCAATGCGGGGCTCAATCCCACGACCCTGGGATCATGACCTGAGCCGAAGGCAGCGGCTTTAACCCACTGAGCCACCCAGGCGCCTCTCTCATTCATCTATTCTTATCTGCGTAAAATGACAAGGCAGAAAAACTCACCTCAAAAACAACAACAACAAGAGGCAGTATCGACAGCTAAGGACCTAATCAATATGGACATTAGATATCAGATCTAGAGTTCAGAATGATGACTATCAAGGTATTAGCTGAGCCATAAAAAGCATGGAAGACCCTAGAGAATCCCTTTCCAGAGAAATAAAAGAACTAAAACCTAACCAAGTTGAAATTTGAAAAGCTATTAATGAGGTGGAATTAAAAATGGAAGCTCTTACTGCTAGGATAAATGACACAGAAGAAAGATCTAGTGACATAGAAGACCAAATGATGGAGAATAAAGAAGTTGAGAAAAAGAGAGAAAATAACTACTGGACAATGAGGGGAGAATTCAAGAGATAAGTGATACCATAAGACAAAATAATATTAGAATAATTGGGATTCCAGAAGAAGAAGAAGAAAGAGAGAGGGCAGCAGAGGTATATTAGACTAAATTATAGTGGAAAATTTCCCTAATATGGCAAAGGTAACAAGCATCAAAATCCAGGAGGTGCAGAGAATCCCCCTCAAAATCAATAAAAATAGGTCCACACCTCATCATCTAATAGTAAAACTAAGTCGTAGTGACAAAGAGAAAATCCTGAAAGCAGCTCAGGACAAGAAGTCTATAACATACAATGGTAGAAATATTATATTGGCAGCAGACTTATCCACAGATACATGGCAGACCAGAAAGAACTGGCATGATATATTCAGAGCACTAAATGAGAAAAATATGCAGCCAAGAATATCCAGCTAGGCTATCTTTGAAAATAGAAGGAGAGATAAAAAGCTTCCAGGACAAACAAAACTGAAAGAATTCACAAACACAAAACCAGACTTACAGGAAATATTGAAAGGGTCCTATAAGCAAAGAGAGAGCCTAAAAGTAACAGACCACAAAGGAACAGAGACAATATAAAGTAACAGTCATCTTACAGGCAATAAAATGGTAGTAAATTCATATCTTTCAGTAGTTACCCTGAATATAAATGAGCTAAATGCTCCAATCAAAAGACACAGGGTATCAGAATGGATAAAAAAAAAAAAAATCCATCGATATGCTATCTGTAAGAAACTCATTTTAGACCTAAAGACACCTCTAGATTTAAAGTGAGGGGGTGGAAAACAATTTACCATGCTAATGGACATCAAAAGAAAGCTGGGGTGGCAATCCTTATATTTATTATTAGATATTATATTTTATATTTATATTTATATCAGATAAATATAAAATATTATATATTTTTTGTACACATTTAGTTTTATTGTAACAAAGCAACTTGTACACTTTTAACGTTTAAAACTGAGCATCATCTTTCCTTTCCAGTGAAACAAAAAGAAAATTTAAAAATAAACAGGAACAAAATTACAATAGAGAATGTCAATTCCAAATAAGATCCTACAGGTTCTGCTGATTCTCCCATCGAGTGGCAGGGCTCAAGTCATCATTAGGAGAGAGTTTTATTTTAAAAGTGTCATCTTAAACTGCAAGGATGTCCATTAAACATCACAATTAAACATGCCAAAGGAAAAGCCATGTTGTCAAAATGCCCACTTAACCCACCCAAACATCTCAAACCCACCCTTTGCTGACTTTCTATAACCCCATTTTTTTAAGTTTTTTTTTCTTTTTTTTAAACAAGAGAAAGTAGACAGGTACATGTTGGTAAATGCTAACTGTCCATATTCACATAGAGACACAGTGTAATCTCTGAGCCCAATATACAGAGAAAGGAGGAAAAAAGCTAGAATTCTATGCACTACTACACAGGGGCCTAGCACCCTCCAGCTTCCAGCAGAGCTAAGGGAGCAGAAGGTTTTTCTTTTTTCCCACAGAGCACGGTGGTGTTGATTCCATAAAGTTTTTGTTTTTGTTTAGACAGGAAGGGACAAAAATGAATTTGAAACAAAAAGGGGTAGAGATTCTTTTCCCACTGTATTCTGCTCAAGGTATTTCCCCCCCAAAATAAGCTGAGAACCATGGTATAAAGGGAGAGAAAAAAACTTCAAAAAACAGGGCGAATGAGCACAAGAGGAGAAAAGAAAAAGAAAAAGGAAAGAGAAAAAAAAAAAAAGACGGCAACTTGCTCCCAGGGACTGAAGAAAATTAAAAAAGGAAGGTTGGAATCCATCAGTGTTCCATTAGTCATCTTCTCCTTCATCCTCCTCTCCTTCCTCCCCCTTATCATCATCTTCATCTTCTTCACCTTCATCCTCATCTCCTTCTTCGTCAATATCTTCCAATCCTTCTTCTTCTTCATCATCATCGTCATCTTCTTCTCCTTCCCCTTCTTCGTAATCCATATGGGGAACCAAGTAGTACTGTAATGGATTTGGCCAAATATCATCTTTGATGACCTCTCCTAATTCATCTGCGCCTGCATCAGAATGGTCAGTAAACCAGGTGAAGAAGCTCTCTGGTTCCTCATGCTGTCTCTTCCTGCTGGCTTTATTCTGTGTTTGACTTGAACGTTTCGTCAAATCCTTTCCAGATTTCCATTTGATTTCAGTGGACTTTGAAGATGGATCACCACTCTCATTCAGATGAAATTCTTTGGAGAGAACTTTATTTTCGAAGTAAGGGTTTTCATCAAAATAAAAATCTATTCTGTAACCTGATTTAATATCTTCAAATTCTGTCACTTCAACTCTTGTCAAATAATGCAGCGCCTCTTCAACCTCCTCCCCAAGCAGTGCAGACACTTGTGGATGGTTGACAAATGTTGTTACCCAAAAATTGGGGATTTTGGCGATCAATTCCGACCTCTTCTGAAAAAATGGTTGGCGGAGTTTGTTATATTTCTGTTCTACTTTCAAAATCTCCTCACTGGCTTGTTCATTAAGTCTGTCTATTTCATTTTGTACTTCATCAATATGTTCAATTGCTTCTTGCTGTTCTTTTTCTGAGGTCTCGTCGGCCCCGTCGTGGTTGGAGTTGAGCTCCTTTTTACTGACTTTGGCCGCCGGCGCCGACATGGTGCTGCTCCGCGGTGGGGGGGGGAGCAGGGAGGGGGAGAGAAGGGAAGGCGAAGGGGGCGGGCAGCGGCTTCCCCTCACGCCACACGCGCGGGCGCTCGCTCGGTCCGGCCGCCTCCTCCCGGCGCTCGCTCGCTCGCTCTCCCTCCCCCTGGCTCGCGCGCGCTGCCCTCGCGGCCTGACGGCGAGGGAGGGGCTGGGGTGGCGTGCTGGGCCCGCCCGGGCTCCTGCTTACGGAGGGGAGGCTGAGGCGGGCGGGCAGGCGGCTCGGCTCCCTCACTCACGCTCCGCGGTCCAGCTCGCTGCTCACTCTCCCCGAGCCGCCTCCTCCACCCAAAATATTATATTTTATATTTATATTTATATCAGATAAATTAGATTTTAAGCCAAAGACTATAATAAAAGATGAGGAAGGACCCTATATCATATTTAAAGGGTCTGTCCAACAAGAAGATTTAACAATTTCAAATATCTATGTCCTTAACATGGGATCAGGCAATTATATAAACCAATTAATAACAAAACAAAGAAACACATCAACAATAATACAATAATAGTAGGGGACTTTAACACCCTCATCACTGAAATGGACAGATAATCCAAGCAAAAGATCAACAAGGAAATAAAGGCCTTAAATGACACACTGGACCAGATGGACATCAGAGATATATTCAGAACATTCCATCCCCCAAGCAACAGAATACACATTCTTCTCTAATGCACATGGAACAGTCTCCAGGATAGATCATAACCTGGGTCACAAATCAGGTCTCAAATGGTATCAAAATACTGGGATCATTCCCTGCATATTTTCATACCACAATGCTCTGAAGCTAGGACTCAATCACAAGAGGAAAGTTGGAAAGAACTCGAATACATGGAGGCTAAAGAGCATCCTACTAAAGAATGAATGGGTCAACCAGGAAATTAAAGAATTGAAAAAATTCATGGAAACAAATGAAAATGAAAATACAACTGTTCAAAATCTTTGGGCAGAAAAGGCAGTCCTGAGAGGAAAGTATATAGCGATACAAGCCTTTCTCAAGAAACAAGAAAGGTCTCAAGTACTCAACCTAACCCACACCTAAAGGAGCTGGAGAAAGAATAACAAAGAAAGCTTAAACCCAGCAGCAGAAAAGAAATCATAAAGAGCAGAGAAAAACCAATGAAATAAAAACCAAAAGTATAGTAGAACAGATCAGTGAAACTAGGAGCTGGTTCTTTGAAAGAATTAGTAAGATTGATAAACCCCTGGCCAGACTTATCAAAAAGAAGAGAGAAAGGACCCAAATTAATAAAATCATGAATGAAAGAGGAGAGATCACAACCAACACCAAAAAATACAAACAATTGTAAGAACATATTTGAGCAATTATACACCAGCAAATTTGACAATTTTGAAGAAATGTATGCATTTCTGGAGACATAAACTACCAAAATTGAACCAGGAAGATATAGAAAACCTGAACAGACCCATAACCACTAAGGAGATTGAAACAGTCACCAAAAATCTCCCAACAAAGAAGAGCCCAGGGCCAGATGGTTTCTCAGGGGAATTCTACCAAACATTTAAAGAAGAATTAATACCTATTCTTCTGAAACTATTAGAAAAAATAGAAATGAAAGGAAAACTTTCAAACTCATTTTACGAGGTCAGCATTACTTTGATCCCAAAATCAGACAAAGACCCTAACAAAAAGAAGAATTGCAGACAATATCCTTGGTGAACACAGATGCAAAAGTTCTCACTAAAATACTAGCCAATAGGATCCAATAGTACATTAAGAGGATTATATACTGTGACCAAGTGGGATTTATTCCTGGGCTGCAAGGTTGGCTCAACATCCACAAATCAATCAATGTGATATAATACATTAATAAAAGAAAGAACAAGAACCATATGATAGTCTAAGTAGATGCTGAAAAAGCATTTGACAAACTATAGCATTCTTTTTTGATCAAAACTCTTCAAAGTGTTGGGATCTGTGAAGATCTGCTGGATCTGTGGAAACTGAGAGCTTTTCCCCTAAGGTCAGGAACAGGTCAGGACTGTCCAATATCACCAATGTTATTTAACATAGTACTAGAAGTCCTAGCCTCTGCAATCAGACAACAAAAAGAAATTAAAGGCATCCAAATTGGCAAAGAAGAAGTCAAACTCTCACTCTTTGCAGATGATATGATACTTTATGTGGAAATCCCAAAAGACTACATTCCAAAACTGCTAGAACTCATACAGGAATTCAGTAAAGTAGCAGGATATAAAATCAATGCACAGAAATCAGTTGCATTTCTAAACACCAACAGCAAGACAGAAGAAAGAGAAATTAAGGAGTTGATCCCATTTACAATTGCACTCAAAACCATAAGATACCTAGGAATATACCTAACCAAAGAGGCAAGGAATCTATCTCAGAAAACTATGAAGTACTCATGAAAGAAATTGAGGAAGACACAAAGAAATGGAAAAACATTCCATGCCTATGGATTGGAAGAACAAATATTGTGAAAATGTCTATGCTACCTAAAACAGTCTACACATTTAATGCAATCCCTATCAAAATACTGTCAATTTTTTTCAAAGAAATGGAACAAATAATCCTAAAATTTATATGGAACTAGAAGAGACCCCCAAATAGCCAGAGAAATGTTGAAAAAAGAAAACCAAAGTTGGCAGCATCACAGTTCCAGACTTCAAGCTCTATTACAAAGCTGTAATCATCAAGACACTATGGTACTGGCACAAAAACAGACACATAGATCAATGGAACAGAATAGAGAGCCCTGAAATGGACCCTCAACTCTATGGTCAACTAATCTTTGACAAAGGAGGAAAGAACTTCTAATGGAAAAAAGACAGTCTCTTCAACAAAACATGTTGGGAAAATTGGACAGCCATATGCAGAAGAATGAAACTGGATCATTTCCTTATGCCACACATGAAAATAGACTCAAAATGGATGAAAGACCTCAGTGTGAGAAAGGAATCCATTAAAATCCTTGAGGAGAACATAGGCAGCAACCTCTTCAACCCCTCTTATAGCAACTTCTTCTTAGAAGCATCACCAAAGACAAGGGAAGCAAGGGCAAAATTGAACTATTGGGAGTTCATCAAGATCAAAAGCTTTTGCCCAGCAAAGGAAACAGTCAACAAAACCAAAAGACAACTGACAGAATGGGAGAAGATATTTGCAAACAATATATCGGATAAAGGGCTAGTAATCAAAATCTATAAAGAAGTTAACAAATCCAACATCCAAAGAACAAATAATTCAATCAAGAAATGGGCAGAATACATGAACAGACATTTCTGTAAAGAAGACATCCAAATGGCTGACATATGAAAAAGTGCTTAACATCACTCGACACCAAGGAAATACAAATCAAAACCACAATGAGATAGCACCTCACACCAGTCAGAATGGCTAAAGTTAACAAGTCAGGAAATGACAGGTTTTGGCGAGGATGTGGAGAAAGGGGAACTCTCCTACACTGTTGGTGAGAATGCAAGCTGGTGCAGCCACTCTGGAAAACAGAATGGAGGTTCCTCAAAAAGTTGAAAATAGAGCTACCCTATGACCCAGCAATCGCACTACTGGGTATTTACCCTAAAGATACAAATGTAGTGGTCCAAAGGGGCATGTACACCCAAATGTTTATAGCAGCAATATCTACAATAGCCAAACTATGGAAAAAACACAGATGCCATCAACAGATGAATGGATAAAGAAGAGGTTATATATATATATATATATATATATATATATATATATATACACACACACACACACACACACACACATATGAAGAGGTGATATATATATATATATGTATATATATATATATATATAGTATATCTGTATATTCATACAATGGAATACTCTGCAACCATCCAAAAAACCCGAGATATTGCCATTTGAAATGATGTGGATGGAACTAGAGGGTATTATGCCAAGCAAAATAAGTCAATTCTGATATGAGGAATTTGAGAAGCAGGGCGGGGGGTTGTGGCAGGGCAGGGAGGGAAAAAATTAAACAAGGTGGGGTCAGGAGGGAGACAAACCATAAGAGACTCTTAATCTCAGGAAACAAACTGAGGGTTGCTGGGGTGGGGGGGGTATAGGGATAGTGTGGCTGGGTCTTTGGGGAGGGTATGTGCTATGGTGAGTCCTGAATGCTGTGAATTGTGTAAGACTGATAATTCACAGACCTGTATGTTAATAAAAAGAAAAGAAAAGCTGGACTGCTCTTGGTGACATTTTCTCAACAGGAAGATGTATTACTGAAGAGTGGAGTTTCCCCAGGGCTGCTAGAAATATTTCACTGTTCATGTCATTTCACACATAATACATACAGCTTCTATGGGAGGTGGACAAGGTGACCTGACAGGTTTCCTGTCTCTGATTTCTGTGATTTAAAGGTTCTGTGCTATTACCCACCAAGAAGCACTGCTTCTTAGTGATTCCATTTATAAAATGACCCTACAGGTGTTTTTTCTTGGCTTCCATCTTTGCAAACTCTTTTTGTTTCTACCTATACAGTGAGACTCAAGATTATAGCATTCAGGATCACAGGGGAGGGGTGGGTGGAGGGTTAAACAGTGTCAGTGGTTGCTTGGGAAAAAATTTAAGGCAAGGGAAACTGAAGGAAAGGTGAAAGTTCACCAAACACTAGTGAGTTTCTCTGCATCTAAATGGAATTTTGATCCAGATACCACATTTCTATAAGAGAAGCAGTATTGAGTGCAGAAAATATTTCGCATTAATCTTCCTTTTGACAAGACTAAGGAAAAACAAACAATGGTACTAATTTAACACTGGTTTATTGAAGTTCTCAGACTGTAATTCAATTATTGAATAAGTCACAGAGTAGTGGCAATCTTTGGATGACACTGAGCATCTCCAACTTGGTAAAAGCCTTTTAACGACAATTCTGGAGTGTGATCTGTGTGTGCCATTTATATGATCTATGTAAAGTTTTATCTCTTTGTCCAGATGGACTTGGATTCACAAGATGAAAGACTCTCACAGAGCAACCTTTGCTGGGTTTCAATTATAAATATAAGGTTGGGCTGGAATCTTTACTCCCCTTTTGTGGGCAATTGTGAATGGGGCACGTGGTGAGTACTGTGTATATTGTAAGAGACTGGATCACTGCTGGCTGCATTAACTTCAGCAGGTTTCAAAGCTGATTTTTCCTACCAGAATAAATGTTAAATTGGATTTAATGTTTCAGGCTAGAGTAGACTAGCAAGGGGACTTCTTCACCTGTCACGTAGAGTGAAAGGTGAAATGGAAAGGGGTCACTTACGTCCTGGAGTTTAAAATGGAACTGGGGATTCGTTAATGAAATGGGCCTTATCATGTCCTAACCGGATGAAACCAAGAACCTTGAACTGGGGCACACAGCAATTATTCCAAAGACTCTGCCTGGACACGTACAGTTTTGCTGCAGTAAGAGACTGCTTGGTGATAGCCTTAGGAGCCAGTTACATTCAGCCAAAGTTAGTTTTCTGCCACCAACATCAATCAAAATGATTTGCAAACAACACACACAAACATTCCTTTTTGTTTTTTAAAACCCTTGACTTTCGCTCCCTAGCGGACACAAGTTGGGAGGCTACTCAAATCTGTGCTCCCCAAATTACAAATTACAATTACAAAATACAATCCCCAAATTAATACTTTTGCTTTATTTCAGTTCTGCCAGTTTTCTTAATTGACACTTAATTGACACGGAAGCATTGGGTCTCAAGACTCTTAGCAATTTGTGACAAACTCACATTCTGGGATCCATAAGGAAGACGAATTTAATATCTCTTCTCTCACACACACATCCCTCTTCCCCAGTCCTCTACCACATGCCACTTTTGTTTCCCTTTCTTTCTTTTCCCAGACATGGTCCCAGAAACATCAACCAACTCAGGAACTCCAATGTAGCAAAGCAACCCCAATAACCAAACAACAGTAAGAGACAGCAATAGGCGTCGGATTTAGCACGACAAACAGAAGCCTTTGTTTTCCTCAGAACCTGGATGGAGTAAGAGAGCCTGAGCTTTCACTAAAGAACGCAAATGCCATTTTTCACATCTGCTCAATCTTGTGACATTTGTCTCAGTTGCTATCCTGCACTCTCTCTAATGAATCCACTCACAGAACTGCATCCTCTTTTTCCTTAAATTTTACATATAGGTGAATTTTCAACATTCATTTCCTGGCATTTTGCATGTAACTTTTTGTAGCTCTTACTATGCAATTCTGTAACAAATTAATATATGTGCATATTTATCTTTGACATAAAATATAGTTTCTAGAAGGGCAGAGACAAGCTCTATGTTTATATTATGTGTTCCCTAAGCTTAGCCCAGAGTTAGTCATTTTTTTTTAAGTTTGTTGTGTGAAGAAAATGGAAGAATTTGTCAAGAAATAGATCCCTGTTTACTCATTCAAGGGAATATCTAGTGATCTGGGAATAATCTAGGGTCCTAGTTTTTAGATAATGTTGAATTATTGTTACAATATACTAAGAAGTTGGCAAACCATTACTTGGAAACTTCTTTCAATGAGAATCTCAAGCCCTCAAAAATTAGTTCATTTCTTCTATGCACAACTATTATAAATTTGATATATTGGGAGCTGATATATGTCCCTTAGAAGTGCCCACACACATAGCTTAGTTCTAGTACATGAGTCTATTTAGAAAATAAGTACTGTTAAAATCAGAAACAAGACAAAGGTGCAATCTCTACTATTATTCAAAATTTTATCAGAATTTCTAGCTGATACAAGAAGGAGAAGTAAGAAGGACTAAATAATGAAAACAAATTGTCCTTAATATATGACAATATTCATAAACATTCCAAGCAAATCCACTGCTATACTTTTTGAACTATTAAAGGAATGCATCAAGGTTGCTATGAAAAAGAAAACAACAAAAATATAATTATTAGTGTCATTGTAAATCAGTAATATTTCCTTGGTGAGTGCAGTTGGCCAGAGATTCCATTTAGGATAGCTACAAACTATTATCGTAGCCATAGCATTCCCTTTACATTGTCAACACAGTAGACATCTATTGTCATCTTCTTTGCTAAAAGAACTCTGATGGTGTTCAGATTCTTATCTCTCAAAGAAAGGGACACCATTCCCAGTTCAGGAACATATTCTAAAAGGGCTAAGTCAATCATTGGTTTTTAGCATTCTCTCTGTTCATGATTGGTTTGAGGAAACCCCTAAATCAATGGTGTGTGGAAAATGTGATAGGAGCTCCTCAGAAAGATTTGCTTACTCTTACAAGATTATAGAGGCACTTTTTCTAGTAGTTTTTTCCATGCCTAGATGTGATGCCTGTATGGCAGCCACTCAGTGACAAGGAAGGGAACAAGCCAAAGGGTGAAAGAGAATGTTAAGCATGACTGAGCTGAGGATGGAAACAAACTGTACTGTTGATGAATACCGAAGCCACCGAATTGTCCAGTCCTTAAGACAACTACTCTGTAATTTGTGCTGTGTAAAAAAAATAAATTTTCCTTATTGTTTAAAACACTTAACAAGTAAGAGAAACAATAGACTCGGGGATTCATTTGTAACACACCTAACCAATGAAGAGTTAACATCCAGAAGAAAAGGAGAGTGAGAAAGAATGAGCAAAAGCTCTTATAGATTAGTAATAAAACTATAAATAATAAAAAAATGAGCAAAAGATATGAACAGGGAATTTACAGAAAAGGATAGCAGAATATTCATGAACATATGAAAGAATGCCCAACTCAAGAGAAATCAGAAGAATTCAGAGTAAAACACAAGTATAATTTCCAGCTCATCACATGGAACCCTAGTTGTGGTGCACAAACAATGCATCTTGGAACACTGAAGAAATAAAATTAAAAAAGATTCACCCTTTCTGATGAATACCCAACTTTTGGTATTAATTTCTAATCACTTCCTAGTAAACAATGGACATCCATTCTGTCAGATGAAATTAAAGGAAATATCTGTCTTTATATGTCCTTCTCCTGCCATTTCTATCTTCATCTAGCCTTTCCCATGTCTCAAAGCCATTTTTTAGAGTAGGTCTTATCTTGAATAACATGGACAGGACTGGAGGAGATTATGCTGAGTGGAATAAGTCAAGCAGAGAGAGTCAATTATCATGTGGTTTCACTTAATTGTTGAGCATAGGGATAACGTGGAGGACATTGGGTGAAGGAAAGGAAAAGTGAATTGGGGGAAATTGGAGGGCGAGACAAACCAAGAGAGACTGTGGACTCTGAGAAACAAACAGGGTTTTGGAGGGGAGGGGAGTGGGGGGTTGGGAGATTCTGGTGGTGGGTATTAAGGAGGACTTGTATTGCATGGAGCACTGAGTGTGGTGCATAAACAATGAATCTTGAACACTAGAAAAATAAAATTAAATTAAAAAAAAGAAATTAATACCAAAACCTTATCACATATTACCTAAGGTCATTATAAACTATGTGCCTATGTATGTGTTTGTATACTAAAATCTGAATAAAGTAAATGCAATTTTATTCCAAAATTATAGATTTAATCATCTTCAATTAATTCCTTTCTTGTTTTATGATGCCTGTAGTTTAAAAAGTTTATATTAATATCTGTAATTAATCAAAATAAATAACTTTTTTTCAGAAAAAAACTCTCTGCAAGATCCATTTATGCCTCTCTAGATCATGTTTTATACCTGCAGATGGTTTCGATTTCACAACATGGGTTTTCCTTCTTTCCTTCTTATTCAAAACAATGTATTAAGCCCTTGCTATTTAGTCAGTGCTCTAGGAATATAGAATGATAACAAGAATAATATTGTTGTTGTTATTATAGTATATGATACTGACAATATATATTTATTATAGCAAACATTAACATCTGTACAGTACCTATTATGAACTACATATTGTTCTAAGAGTTTTAGGTATATTAATTCATTTGTCACAATAACCTTAAAAAGAAACATAATAGATATAAGTAAAAAGTACTGAAAGTTTAGGCATCTTGCCCATCATCATTCACGGTCAACTTCATGAGCATGCAACCTCTGTAGTTGCTTTGAAGAACCCTATATTTATAAGGGCCCACAATTGATTTAATGCTCTACTATTGCTGTCTCAAAATTCTTAATAAATTTTGAATGAGGTGCCCTTCATTTTAATTTTGTATTGGGATCCACAAGTTATGTAGCTGATTCTGCTTGAATTTGAAAATGGATTGTTGGTTTCTGGTACACTTGTCATTAATCACTATGCTCTACTACTTAAAAAAAAAAAAAAGATTGATTGATTGATTGAAGACAGAAAACAACACAGAGCATGACCCAGAGAGAACATGAGCAGGGGGTGGGGGAGCACAGAGGCAGAGGGAGAAGTAATCTCCCTGCTGAATAAGAATCTCAATGTGGGGCTTGGTCTCAGGACTCCAGAATCATGATCTGAACCGAAGATAGGTGCTTAACTGACTGAGCAAACCAGGTGTCCTTACTACTTCTTTCTTCAGGCAGACAGGGGACTATTCTCACTTATTTATTCAATAAATATCAATTATACATTATCTACGTTCCAGACACTATTCTAAACTTTAGGGATACAATGATGAGCAGGATAGGCAATGTTCTCAAAATCATATTTATTTTAGAGGAGATGCAGATAATAAATAAATGAATAACTAAAAAACATAGGATTGTGATAAATTTTATGAGGTGAATTAAACTAGAGTCATATGATTAAAAGTAGCTCATGGTTGCTGTAGACTGATCAAGAAAGAATGACATTTAAAGCAAGATTTTAACAAGATACCACTCATGAGAAGATCTGAAGAATGTTTCACTTAGTTTCACTTTATTTGTTCACCTTCAGAAAAATACTTGACCAAAAATAAGAGCAAAGACTTCCTAGCCTAGAAAATGGATTATTGTTAGAATATGATTTTCCTCAGTTCACATGCTTTTCCTTTTTTAATTAAAATTCTTGACTAATTCATTTTTTGAAATGGAAATGATATAAAAAAATCTCTTGAGAAAGCTTAGTATCTCTTACATTGAAATGCCAAAGGACTTTGTTAGTGATTTATGGGTCTATAAATTAAACTCGGTATGCTTAGTAAAATCTGGCCATGATACTAATTAATTGCAATGAGAACAAGATAGAAGTGATTAAAATATTGACTCATCAGATCCAGGCTGCTGTGTTCTCTACGTGGGGATTGCCACCTGGAGTTGTGCAGTGCACTTCTTCCTAACCAGAAGCTGGCTTGCAGCATACATTTTCTAAAATCAGTAGAATATAAAACATTATAGTTTACACCCTTTATTTTACCGACAAGGAATCTAAGGCACAGTAAGTTCATTTAGATGGTCAAAGGCAGTTCAGGGTTCCTGATTCCTGCCCTCCTGATTCCTGTTATTTATTTATCTTTAATTAAAGATAGAACATCATGATATATTCATATTGAAAATAAGGACCCTGGAGCAAGTCAGGATCACCTGCAGATAATTAGTCCTTCTGAAATGCTGATTATGTCTCACTTAATGTATCTTTCCTAGACCACAGTCAGACCACTTCCACACACAACCCCACACTCACGTTTCATTCAGAAAGAAAAGGATCCTTATTCAATACAAATATCTGATATTTTAGAACTAAAACAAGACCCTGTTAATGAGATCATGTTCTTCTTCTTTATATCCCCTGCATGTCCCAGGTATTTCAGTACAGCCTACATTAAATTGCTCTTCACAAAAAAAAGATAAAGATATTAATATTCACTTATCTTGCTGAATTAATAAGTTTCTTTCACATATTAAGAAAATGTTCCTCTCATAACAGTGATCAATTATTTGTAATTAGAATCTACTTTCCTTCATTTATCAAACTCTACATTGTTGAAATGATAAATAACCCTTGGACATTTAAGAAAACAAGGAGTACAATTAGAATTATGAAAACTTTGTCTCATAAGGACTGTGGGGGAGGGGTGCCCACATGTATCAATCTAAGTGTCTGCCTTAGGCTCTGGTCAGGGTCTCAAGGTCCTGGGTTCAGCCCTAGCCAGCCCCCCTGCTCAGGGGGGAGTCTGCTCCTCCCTCCTGCTTTCTCTTTCTCACTCTCAAATAAATAAAGAAATAAATTTTTTAGCCAAAAAAAAAAAAAAAAAAAGAGTGTGGAGGGAATTATGCTCTTGGATTTCTAAGTATAGTTCAGCCCAAGGTATGTTTTCATCTATTTGGAAACTCACTGACTTTCCCTGACTTCTTTTTAGATCTATATTTTTGATAGTGGGTATTCATAGATAGTCACTTTCTCAAACTCAAGAACTTTCTAATAAAATCTGTGAATTTTAGGTTACAGAGAGAGAAGAGAAAAAAGAAAAAAAAAAAAAGCCCTAGGATGGGTAGGAGGGGAGCTACTGCCATGGATTTTTAAACCGTGGTTTATAAAGACTCAGGGTTCCAGAGAGACTCTTCAATGGTGGGATGATTGCAGTGGGGGTGGTGGTAAAGAGTAAGGCAAAAATTGGAGATGGGTACCTGGCAGGACACCTAGCTCCTCCTTTTATCAGAGTAGATTCTGATTATTTGTTCTATTAGGATTCAGAAAGAAATGTTCATTAAGAACAATTTTTGATAATCACAAATCTAGCAACCTGACCTTTTCTAATCAAGTTTTGTTATTACAAGAGAGATAAATGAATCTTAAACTTGTTCAAAAGACACATACACACATAAACAACAAAAGAAGGTAGGACAGGAGGAAGGAAGGAAGGAAGGAAGGAAGGAAGGAAGGAAGGAAGGAAAGAAGGAAGGAAGGAAAGAAGGAAGGAAGGAAGGGAGGGAAGGAGGAGAGGGGAGGAGAGAGGAAAGGAAAAATGAAGAATTTATTGAAAGTATAGTAGGGTTCCATAGAATCCTAAGGAGAAAACCAACAACCGTGAAGTGGATAGGGCAAAAACCAGACACTATCTGTATTTATGTGTCTCCAACTCAATAATCTAACTCAGATGGGCCAGCAGCTCTTGGGCCACCAACTGAGAATTGCCAAGAGAAGCTGATTACCTCAACTCAATTATCTATCTACTGTAGAGCAGTTAACCATGTGGCATGAAATAATTGCTGAGTTCTTTAGATAAGCATAGCTCCTAAAAGAAAGGTGAGCTAGGGACATTCCACCTTCAATCCCAGCACCTGGCTTGCTAACGAGTAGACCAATCATTATCACATCCTTGAATATGAGCCCAAAGGTCATTGCCATGGATTGAACTGTATCTTGCCAAAATATTTATATTGGATTACTAATTTCAACTAAGGTCCCCAGCACTTCAGAATGTAATCTTATTTGAAAATGGAGTCTTTACAAAGGTAATCGAGTTAAAATGATACCTTTACTATGAATCTTAATCCAATATGACTGGTGTTTTCATTAAAAGGAGAAAGTTGGGATAAATATGCACAAAGAGAAGAAAATGAGAAGAAACAGGATGGACACGATGTGAACATGAAGGCAGCCATCTCCACACCAAGGACAGAGGCCTAGAACAGATCCTTCCCTCACAGTGCTCAGAAGGAACTAATCCCTCCAACCTCTCATTTTTGGATTTTTGTCCTACAGAACTGTGAGACAATTTCTGTTGTTTAAATCAGCCAGTTTGTTGTATTTTGTTATGGCAGCCCTAGAAAATTAATATGGTCATTTTAAGAGACTGTCTTTCTTTCTTCAGGTTATGTAAGTTCATCTCAAAGAAAGAAACAGCATGAAGAGCCAAGCTGCTTAAGTTCCTGTGTGCTTTCAGAAAGCCACTTGAACTTTCTGGGTGCCACTTTCTTCATCTTTGGAGGACCCATGATACCCCAGCATCCTACAATTTGGTTGTGAGGTTTTGAGAATGAATGAAGACATTGTTAGAGAGTTCTCTATAGAATATAAAGCCATCCAACAGGAATTCCTTTATCTTCTGTGAAAAAGTATACAACATTGCATCTACTTCTAGCAGTCTAATACTACTATATTCATCAGATAATGGGAAAATTTAAATGAAGTCATTTTAAGCATTATTGCTTTCACAATTGTGCATTTAAAAAGTGGAAGGAAGGGGCGCCTGGGTGGCTCAGTCGTTAAGTGTCTGCCTTCGGCTCAGGTCACGATCCCAGAGTCCTGGGATCGAGTCCCGTACCGGGCTCCCTGCTCAGTGGAAGCCTGCTTCTGCCTCTCTCACTCCCCCTGCTTGTGTTCCCTCTCTCGCTGTGTCTCTCTCTGTCAAATAAATAAATAAAATATTTTTTAAAAAAGTGGAAGGAAATAGAGTATTTTCGATTCACAGTAGCGAGACAGCCTAAATTCATAGCACCAACTGTTTTAGTTTTGTCATTTTCTTCAACTCCCTTATGTTTTCTTTCCTTTTCATTTCTCAGTCTTTCCATTTTACCTGGTGAGAATTGAAGAAATCTAGAGATCAATCAGAATCTTCTTTAAGGTTTAAAAAACTTGCATGTATCCTCTTATATTACCTTGTATCAAAATATAACACTTTCAAGACAGAAATATCACTCCACATTAACTCCAGCTTGGAGCTGTTTATGGTAACATTGTGAAAACTAGAGCTTGGATTTCAGCTTCATAAAGCTGGTATGTGTATACATGCTCCCACTCTCAGGGGTCATGTACTTGATCTAATTTAACTGCTCTTACTAACCAGTGACAAGCTTTTATTGGTGTAATACTAGGTCGGAAGTCATCTCATTTCTGTGCTATATAAAGACTCAATTACAGAGTTTGTTACATTTGACATTGTGGAACTAGCCTCAGAGATTTTTGTGGCTGATTGCCTTGTGGCCACTCCCTTGAAATCCACAGTGAAACTTGATCTTGGAAAGCTGGCTTTCTACTACATCTTTGCAAAGCCCCAGATAAATGAAATGTAGGAAGTTAAATTGAGCTTAGATTAAGCTGTTCCATAAATTGAACTCAACAAGATTCCAAGTAATGGCATTCTCTTATCATTTCTAATGTTCAATCTTTGTACATGAGAGCTTCATACTCAAATTTAACTGTTTCTGAAATTATGACAAATTTTTCCCTTTGTTCCATATATTAGGAAGCTCAGTTATTTTATTTTCTTCCTCCTTTTTTCACCTCCTTTCTATTCAGATCAATGTATAATTACTTTTTGTTTTACTTTTGAAAATTATTGGTTCTTTCTGTTCTCAGTGCCTTTCCATAATGAGGTCACCAGGGTTAACAAAATACTGCCTAATGGGTACATGTATCCATTAGCCTTGTCTT
>ML110615.1:0-38072 GCA_003697995.1 Taxidea taxus jeffersonii
CATCGTGAATCCCTTTGAAAATGTGCTGAAGGCGAAGGAGTTTCTCCGTAATAAAATGCACATGCGCTCATTCTTTGTCAGGACAGTTGTTAGACAGAAAGCAGTATATACATCTCTGATTATAACTCTGCAACAGCGTCAACTGTAAGCGCTTTCTGTGGATTATTTATTTAGACGCAAACCTATTTTTCGAGGCATGTATTATTATTCCCCTTTCCTTCCAGGGAAACTGTGCAGAAAGATGTGTTATGACCCTTGCCCCAGGTTCCTCGGTGAGTAGGAAGTGACCCCGGTGTTAACACAGACTCTTGGCCCCAGTGGCCAGTGCTGGCCTGGGGACTTGCAAGGTCCTGGGGACTTGGAAGGCAGAGGCTGACCACCACTGCCCGGGGTGGACCAGAGTGAGGGCGTCTGTGCGGGGTAGAGCAGGTGGTCAGCTGACATTGTATCATCACCTGCGGGAAGACCATCCCAGTATGTTTACAATGCTTAGAAAGATGTGGCTGAGGCATTCTTTGGCCAGGTGGTGCCTACCCACATGCCACCACCAGAGGAAAACTGTACCCCGGCTGAGTGTGGAGGGTCTGGGCCTCTAAGCAGGAATTTTGACCCAACTCTGAAGGTACTGTGAGACTGTCAGGTTCAGAGCTGGATTTTTTTAGGGATGTTAGTCTGTCAGCAGGGGGCAGAATGGATTTTTCTATTTATTTATGGAAATTTGAAACTATAGGGAACTGGGCTATTTTTTGAGTCAAAAGTTTTTCGCCCCAACTGTGTGTCCTTTGCCATTCATGATGGAAGAACAGAATGAGATGGATCCCCATATTTAATGTATTATTCATTTAAGTGAGCATTTGCCTTTGAGAAAAATGATGGAGTTAGAGCATTTGTAATAAAGTCCTCTTTCTAATATGCTCTGAGGGTTTGGTGACACTTGCCCCTGAATGACATGAGAGCCAATTTTGTAGGAACAGTGTTAGGCCCCCCTTGGTGAGCTGGGGATTCTTGTGGGGTGAACAAAGGACATGACAGAGCTAGGAGGCCCAGGTTTGGGTTGGGGGAGAGGCTCATCTGAGACCACCCCAAGGTCCAGCATTGATGCCTTGCTTAGGAGAGCTTATCTCCCCTGCCAGTGGTAGCTTTTCTCGTGTTCAACCTCAATCCTAGGGGTAAAAATACCTTTCTTATTCCTTTTCAGTGTCCATATTAAATTCTTCCATTTTGTCCTGTGGTAAAACAAAGTAACACAGCGCACAAGACCAAACTCACATTTGGAAGTCGGATGCAGTTTGGTGTGTACGTGTGTGCACATATGTGTACGCACATACACTTCCCTTCCTTCCTGTCTGCCTTCCTCACAGTCATTAATCAGTCATCAATCAACTTACGGATCAATTCAAACACATTTATTAAGAGCCTGTTTTCTATCAGACACAATATTCAGAACTCTGAGACATATTTACCTACAAAAAACTCAAGCATCTCAGCTTGAGGCAAAGGCTTAAGTATTCTGGAAAAGGAAGTGATTAACCAATGGAAAACTGTCGTGATTTTACTGCATCTGTGATGCATCACAAATAGGTTAAGATGGGCAGAACTATAAGACTCTTTCTCCAAGTATATGGGAAACTCCACCCAAAATGGATGAGAGGAGCCAATATGGTGGTTTAAGGCTTGGAGTGGATGCTTTGGTCCTCCCTTGTCTTCCTTGGAGGTCCTGGATGCCCCTCCCTAAAACTTTAGGGCTTCTCAGTTCAGTGCTCAGTTTGCAAACTCTGAAACTAGAGGCAAGGTCTTTCCATTCTGTGAACTTACCGCATCATCCACTTGAGATTGCGTTCTGCAATCTCAAAGATTACAAATGTTTGAGATTATATATAGTAAGTACCTCCAGAAAGAAAGCATTTTTAGGACGGAGATTGGTTGTTCTCTCTTTGTACATTCAAACCACTAAATGCCAGTTCACTTTAATCTGAGTTGTATTCTGATTCAATCCTGATACCTATTTGAAGCCATCAGATTATGAAGAATGGATAGGGGGTGTGCATATGCGATGTCAATACTGCTATGTAACACCATTACCAAAAGACCAGATCTCGATGAGCCTGAATTGAACTTTTATTGATGCTTTTTCACAAAGCAGCAGAAATGGAATTGATGGTGTTATTAAGTTATCAATAGAACTGTCTCCCTTTTTTCCCAGATAAGTATACATGAAGCATCAACCACACCATCGTTTTAACCTCTTGGGGCCAAAAGAACTCAGAGCTATAGAGGTTCAAGGTGCTGATCTAGATTTGTGTCTGAGTGCACTCTAGAAGTCCAGAACTCACAGACTCCCATTTGACTGATTGTTACGTTGTTATTCCAACTTAGAGGTTGGTACCGATGAGGTGTTTTGTTTATTTGCTTGTTTCTGTTTAGATGTAGTTCCATGTCTAATACTGTCATCTTTTTTTTTTAAAGATTTTATTTATTTATTTGACAGACAGAGATCACAAGTAGGCAAAGAGGCAGGCAGAGAGAGGAGGAAGCAGACTCAATGCTGAGCAGAGAGCCCGATGTGGGGCTCGATCCCAGAACCTGAGATCATGACCTGAGCCGAAGACAGAGGCATTAACCCACTGAGCCACCCAGGCGCCCATAATACTGTCATCTTTAATTGGAGTCCTCATAAATGTGTTGATAGTTAACACTGGTCAACAGAAGTATAAGCATAGTGAAAAGGAGGTGGAGCTAGGAAAAAAATAGCGCCCCTGGGTGGTGATTAACAGGGGAGGAGGAGGTTGCTTATTTGAGGTTCCAAAAAAAGACAGAGATGCTTGGACTCTGCCCATATGTACATTTAAATTAAATACCATCTTCTGACAGCCAGGCAAATCAGATATTTTGCAGTCTTACTTTTCCTTTCACCATGATTGTGGCCATCTACCTTAACTAAATAAACTTGAGAGAGTGTTGGGGATTGGTGGGGCAGCAAAGAGTATAATTTGCCTAGACCATCTTCTGAAGAGGAGACCCCATTTCACTCTGTAATGACTTGCCCACCCCTAAGACAACATTCATCTAATTGGGGATCAATATCCAGTAGGGTGGGTTGTGTTGCAAATGGCCCAGAGTACACTTCTTATACAGAGCTGTTGGGTTCTTTCTGGTGGATAATGGTAGTCGGTCATGGTTACAGATGGATGAGGGCTTGCTATGTCCCCAAAGCCTTGCCACCTGCTTAGAATGAAAACAAACTCTGAGGCCAGACATTGCCATACATATGGACATTTATTGAGAACGCTTTTATTAGCAGAAAATCCCCAAATTTTCGTCCAACCTCTCTGAAAGCTTGAAGAAGTCTAACCTTCTGTCGTTTTAGGTGAACCTAGCACAGCATGGATGGACGTTCTGTTAAGGCAGATAAGGCAAGATTTTAGAAGCAAGGTCTGTTTCTCTCACAGCATCAGGCAACTAGAACTCTCCGAACCATAGACTGGAAGTGGGACAGTTTAGGCTTCTAGCCTGAAACACTGAGGCAACAGGACTAGTTAGGTTCTTTTTTTTTTTTTTAATTTTTTTTTAAAGATTTTATTTATTTATTAGTTAGAGAGAGAGAGAGAGAGAGAGAGCACAGGCAGACAGAGAGGCAGGCAGAAGCAGAGGGAGAAGCAGGCTCCCTGCCAAGCAAGGAGCCCGATGTGGGACTTGATCCCAGGACGCTGGGATCATGACCTGAGCCGAAGGCAGCTGCTTAACCAACTGAGCCACCCAGGCGTCCCACTAGTTAGGTTCTTAATATCCTCTGATTCCACTCAAGGGAGGGGAATGTCCCTAAAATATTTTAGCTAGGGCATATATCTTGAATGTGACTAACTAAACGAAAACCCATTTCTAGCTTCCACTTAGGCTGGTCGATAAGTTCCTAATCTCACTAAAATTGATATCAGTTATATAAATCAGCAAAATGCAGGGTGAGGGAGTGGTGGATGATGAATGGAGGTAACTGAATTTGGATGGTATCTGAGCCTGAGGTAGGGCCTTTCTGAGGAAATGGTAGCTCCCAGAGCAGGAACGTTGGTTAAGGCAACTGACTGAACCTAAGGTGGAGCTCAGGGATCAGAAAACCTTCCTGCCAGGAGACAGAAAGTAAAAATTTTCAGCTTTGCAGGCCACACAACAAAATGGAGGCTGCCTCCTGAGGAAGGGACATGACCTTGGAGAGGCAGCTGCCTTTGGGCGAAGGCAGGTCCTGAGGGAGGACTCAGCTGTGAGCCATCTCAGGCAGCACTCGTGGCAGCTGGAAACTGAGTTTATTGGTGGTGAAAGGGGTTCTGGGAGGCACACCACAGCATCCATTGTGGTGTAGACTCCTGGTGCAGCTGGACCCACGGTCCGTTGGATGCCTCAATGCGGGAAGTAGTGTGATGGAAGGTGGTCTTTCTGTGCAATACATCTATCTTTCTAACCATGTTCATGTGCATTATCTGTGCATCACCTCACTCAAGTCTCTCAGGGTCCCCTTTGAGAATAGAAAGCTGCGTTGGTATGGAAACCAAGATGCAGACATAGTGATTCACACTCGTGGTCATGCCGATGCTTCATGCTAAACCAGAGAACATCCACGAGTTCTTGGGAAGCCTCCTTAGTGCTTCATTCTCAAAGCCCAGCCTTTCTTTTGAAGTTTGAATGCCTGCTTGATTTGCAAAGAATACTCAGCTCATTTCTTTTGGGATGGGGTCCAATAATATCTCAGCCACACTAACTGGGAGGTGGAGGGGGAGATAGATAACAGTTGGGAACCTTGAGCTGAGGACAGAAACCCAGGTTGGTATCAACCTTTCACTGTGAAAATCTACTGTGAGATGAACAAGAGTGTGTTTGTGTAAGCTTTGTAATTAAATTCATTATAATGTAAATTTCTATCTATTGAGTATTTGTTAAAAACATGGGTTTTTCTGCTTTCCTCAAAACAATTTTTGTTCACAGTTTAGAAAGTGACATTTAAAATGAAAGACATGGCGGTGGGTGAAGTTACAGTATTTTTAGTGTTTTGATCATTACTAATTTTCAACAATAAATATACTTACAACAGTAGAAAAAAATATAAAAATAAACTATGGTCTTATTTCTAAAAGTAAAATAGAATGTCTTTACAAATTATTGTTAGAGAAAATACTGCATGGTAAAAAAAAAAGAGAGAGAAATGCCTTGTAACTTTCGAGTGAATGATTCTTAAGTATGTTAACTATTATAATAAGAACCAACTGACTTAATAATATTTGGTAATTGGAAATTACCATAAAAAGAAAGATAAAGACTGTTTTACTTCATGACCAAGGTAACAAAATTCACACTTGAAGTTTTCTTTCCCAAAACCCACGAAAATCTAGTTTTATCCTCTTAATCATCTCTGATTTTGATTTTATCTCTTCTCAATGGGAGAAATTAAATATAAAATATGGTGCTGTCTTTGCATCTTAAATGAACTGTAGGTAAATGCATCGACCTTTTTCTTAAATTGAAATGTGGCCTTCTAAGGGGGGGCTAATATATTTTTTCTTTATAATGGATATAATTTTTCTGTTGAATTCTAGAAATAGATCCTTTGAGCATCACTTCACCATACTTTGGCACTTTGCAAACAAATGAATTGTTTCCTCAGATTTGTGAAACCTGCCTGTCTTATTTACATTTCCCTCAAAACCTTCTGATTGCCTGCTTCATAGCTGGTTTGTATGTACATAAAAATATGCTGGACCCAGTTCAAGCTTGGTTTAGATGGGGGTGGCTATTTCTATCACATGAGTGCCACTGGACACGGATGCTTTGCTGAGTTAATCATCTCGCTATCTTAAGTTTCTCTGACTGTCAAATGAGAATGATTCTGCTTACAAAAACTCTGTTGGCTAAATTATTGCAGGCCTTTAGCTGAATTATCTCTTTGTCTATTGGGGGTTATTGTTGACAGCTGAGTGAAAGCCCAAACTGAATTCTCTTCCTTCATACAGTGCCCTATATCTGCTCTTCAGATAAAGGGGGATTTACAATGGAAATACACAGGGATATCTTTTTTTTTAGTTAAAAAATTGTTTTTTATTTTGAGAGAGAGAGCACATGTGCAAGGGGGGGCAAAGGGAAAAGAGGAATCTCAAGCAGACCCCATGCTGGGCACAGAGCTGGATGTGGGGCTCCATCTCATGACCTCGAATCATGACCTGAGCTGCACAGGGACATCTGTATTTAAAAATTATATTAAAAGACATCAAGAATTAGTATACAGTGAAATATACACAGTTAGTATATGCTAAGTTGTATGTGACCATATAGAAATGAGCCATAGGTAAAAGTTATTTTTTTAAATTTTTAAAAAATTTTTATTTATTTATTTGACAGACAGAGATCACAAGTAGGCAGAGAGGCAGGCAGAGAGAGGGGGAAGCAGGCTCCCTGCTGGGCAGAGAGCCCGATGTGGGGCACGATCCCAGGACCCTGGGACCATGACCTGAGCCGAAGGCAGAGGCTTTAACACACTGAGCCACCCAGGTGCCCCAATAGGTAAAAGTTATTAAAGTGTGGGAAGCACCGGGCAGATGTGTGCTTGCTGAAGGCTTCTGGCTAATTATTGCAGCATCATTGATAGTTAGAGCTCTAATTTACATTAGCGGTAATGTGAATGTAAATTTAGGAGAAACTCTAAAATGAGTTTCAAGAGGCACCAGATCCAGTGGACAATGCAACAGAGATTACAAGGAGAGGTCCTTCTGCGGTCGGATGACTGGGGAAATGCCGGGGTTAAGCAGAGCTGAATCGGTTTCTTTCCTGTCAGACTCATCTGTTGCATTTTCCATGAGGGTATGATTGCAAAACTCTTTTAAGTAGAATATTTTGGGGGACAAATGTCCTGGGGAATGCACTTTGGGAAATGCTGTTTTAATCCAACCTTTTCATTTTCCAGATGAGAGAATTGAGGGTATTGGTAGTAAAATGATTTGCTAGGTTTCTGTAGACCATGAACCTGAATGCAAGCCTGGATGTTTGACACTATCTGATGTCCTGTCTACTACACTGTATTATCCCATAGATTTCACATGAGCAGTGTTGGACAGAGAAGTGTTTTGTTCTTAGAGTCTGCAGGGAGGAAGACACTATACACAACATGCTCTGGGAAGCAGTTATCTAGGGTTTAATGCCCTTCAGGGTTCATAATTCAAGTTCTGGGACACCCCGTGAATTACTAAATTTATGAGCCTTGGTTTTTTATCCAGTGCCTACTGGGCAGTATTGAAAGATGAATCTACTGGAGTTCACAATACTGCATCACCACTCACGAGCTGTGTTGGGACAAGTCACTTGGCTTTGCTGAGTCTCAGACCTGTGTCCCTCAAAGGGGGACTAATGCCTTGCGTAGTTTGGGTGACGTTATATACATCTGAAGTACCTCTCTTCCTTTGAGACATGGGACCGATTTTTGTTCTTTGACAGTGCTGGAATTTTAATCATTGCTGGGTGGGTGTGATGTTGATCACAGTCCTTTCATTGTAGGCCATGGCAAAACTTCTTGTTCAGATTTTGCTGATGGAAACCACTTCTCCTGCTTCTTCTTCTCTCAGCATCTGGCTCTTAGGTCTCTGATGAGCCTCATGAGTCGTCATGGATTGGCCTCTACTGGCACCAGCCATGTCCTGTTCTTGCACATACTCACCACTCCTCCATATTGAATCAGTCATTTTTCCCCTATCAGGGTTGATAAAAGAATTGCAGAGAAGTCCCAGCTTCTTTGCCTGCAGTCACGATAGTTTCTGATTTTTAAGCAAGAAGTCTTCGCTGCTTCTATTTTTTGCCTCTCCTAGCTATTTCCGTTCCTGCAGACTGCTGCAGGTGTCCTTGTGCATGGTGCCATTGCAACTCTCTTGCATTCCCGCAAGCACCTATGTTGGCACCTGTTGGAAAATCCTTTCTTCGCCCTGGCAGAAAGGATTTTTTATGGACTGCCATCCCTTTTGGCAGGGGAAGAATGACTTCTGAGCTGAGTGCTGCTTGAAAGAGGCACTCCCACATCACTTATGACTGTACTCAGTGGTTACTGCTTGTGACACATTTTCAAATGGACCCCCCAGTGGCTGCAGCTATGATTAAAAGCTGTCTGCTCTCTGCCTCACTGGGGGTTTGCTGTTTAACCGTGTCATGCACATATAGATGTGGGCTACAGCTGCATCATGGAAAACGTAGAGTGTCTTGTAAGATGAAAAATCAAATGAGTACCTGGTTGACAAACTCCTGGATTTCCTAAGCTCGAGTCCCTGAGAGGCACTAGTTGGGAACCAAGCCATATATGAGGTACATAAAAGTAATTTAAGGAAGAAGAGCTAATGGTCAGTGAACACATACCATCCGCCAGCACATGCTTTGCACACATCAGCCAGACTGAACGCCTTCAAGATTTAAGTGCACTTGAACTTAGCAGCTGCATTTCGGCTCCTCTGCGTGCTTCAGGATTCAGTTTGACCATTCACAGATAAAACAAGAAGAAAATATTCTTTGTTTTGGGGAAAACTACCCAGATATTCTCCGATACCGTGTTTGGTTGATCCTGGGGTTTGAATGCCATTCTAAACATAAGTTTCCCATGAACGCTTTCTTTAAAAAAAATGCTGAAATGAGCCATGTGGCCTCAGAGATAGGGTGTCTCAAAGGCATAGATCACAACCCCTCCTCTAGATTAGACAGCCTGAGTATTCAGCCTTTTGTGAAGTAAAATGTCCTAGAATTTAAACCTGGCTCTTTACTTTGGGCGAGGAGTACACTTAACCAAAAGTGGGAGGCAAAGCCATGTCCCCTTCCCTCCCCACCCTGCTCCAGGAACTGACTCAGAAGAATCCAAACACATTCTCTTAGATGCCTAGGAAAGAAACTGGGGGAGAATTTGAGAATTTCACGTCTCCTTTCCCCTGCGCCTGCTTTCCTCCACCCCCGAAAGTCAAGCACTCCCAATCTCAGTGACCAAACAGTCAATGAAATGCTAATCTATCACCAGCAAATTTAGGCTGACAATACTGTGAATCGACCACATTGATGACATTGATTATATTTCAAATATTTACAATATGGTGAGACAAGCCTAATTTATTTTCTAAAGAGTTCAAGGTAGGTATCACTGATCCAGAGGGGGAACAATGGAGAAATGTTTGTGGTTGCTATCTGCAATCATCTGATGCTGACAGAGAGTAGTATTTTATTTAGTAATTAACAGTGTAAAGGGGAGAGGAGCTGTCATGTTGGTTCTTAAGCCGGGGAATGTGATGAAAGATGATATCTACGATCTCATCCTTTCCACTTGTTTAGGATTGTCAGGATGAGAAATGTCAGCATTATGAAAGCCCGGCTCTGCTCTTGATATGATAAAACCCTTCAAAAGCCAGTCTTTCTCTCCCTCATCCCCCTCCTTTCCTGCTCTCTCTCTCTCTCTCTGCACTTGCTTTTTTATTTATCCTATTTTGTTAGATGGCAGAAATATAATTCTTTTCTTTCTTCCTATTATAAGCCACCATTTTTGTTTTATTATATGTTTCACAACCCCTAATGCCCCACTGAAAATTACCTTGTTAAATGACAGTGTTTCGAAGCCATGAATCCTTTCCACCATTCCCTCAGAGGTTTGAAACAGTCAACAGACTGTAAAGAATAAATAATAAAAAAGTATTGATTATTTTGATGACTGTGAGATTCAATTAAGTATTAATTTTGCCCTCCAGTGGACCTATCAAGGTATTCAAAAGGGAGGATTCGGCTCAGCTAAATGCGCGCTGAGTGCTTCAGCTTTAAATAGGGAGAAAATGTGTTTACCTACAGTATTTGAAGAAGAAGTGCATTGATGCACAGAGTCCAATATTAAGTGCTGTGCACATTAAGCCCTGGTGACAGTGACATTGTTTTCAGTGGTATGAGTATTGACTAAAGAAGTGCATTTGATGACAGCTTAAACTATTTGTATTGATTAACATTTTCATAGATTATCATGTGTCATATCAAATTCACTTTTCAGGCATGAATACATTAAAAAAAAAATAACCACAGGCATACCACGACCAATGTAAGGACGGGACAAGAGAGCCTGCTGCCCCACCTGCTCCTTTGCTGGTCACCTGTTTCCTGCTCAGGAACCACTTAGGCATGAACTTGGCAATAAATAGCTCCCAGATAACGCAAAAAGGGCACTTCTTGCTTTCCTTTGCCTTCTGCAGCCGGCGTTTGTGCCCAAACAGTATCATGCATCTTAGTTGGCAAATGGAAGAGCCGGCTCTCCTTGGGAAATATTTCTGATCCCAAGACGCCCTCTTAATGAGCTGAAGATAAAGCAGATTCAAATTATTGGGAAGGGGGGGAGGCTTGCCTTTTTTGGAGGTGATTTTTTGCTTTCTTTTTTCTCTCATGCTTGGGGCGTACGATGCTCTGGGTTTCGGGATTATTGAACACAGTTTGTAAGTATTTTTCCAATTCCTTAAAAAAATTTTTTTAAACCAATTTCCATCTGTTTTGCTGTGTATTGTTTGGTTTAACATGTTCATTGGCTTCGGGGTCAGCTTCAGTCCCAAATCTGGGAAAAGCGAAGTCAACTTCTAAGGGTGCTGATGGAATTTACATGAGAAATCTCTTTTATTCCATTGAAAGCCTTTTGAGGACTCTTTTCTCCCTATCTCTTTTCTCTGCTCTGGGGATAGGGTTTAATTGCTTCTCCCCCAGGGAGAGTGCTTCTTAAAATAGCCCCTGGTTCCTCCATAGGGTGCTCCTTCCTTTTGAGTGTGTTGCTGAAGTACAAACCCAGCACTTTCTTTTTTCTTACTGCATTAAAGACCGAACAAGGTGTAAAAACATTTGTACAAAAAAGCACATCCCACAATTAAAGCTGTGTTGGTTAGGTGGCTTTCAAAGAAGTTGTTTTTTTTTTTCCCCCTTCTTCCCTCCGAAGCTTCCTGAATCTCTCACAAGCTAGTGGAGCTTTAATAGGGTGGGGAGTAATGGAGAACTCCTCGGATCTGTAATAGCTCTTCACTTGACTGCAGCCAGCAATAACAGCGGGAGCAGCCAGAGATAAGAGAGAGAGGAGAGAGGGAGAGTGTGTGTGTGGAAGAGAGAGAGAGAGAGGAGAGAGGGAGAGGGAGAGAGGACACGCACACTAAAGCTGCCACTTTTTTTTTCCTCCCCTTCACTCTTTTCCCCCATCCTAGGATCCAATGATAGCTGGACAAGTCAGTAAGCCCTTGCTGTCAGCGCGGAGTGAAATGAATGCGGAGTTGAGAGGTGAGGACAGGGCTGCTACTTCAGACAGCGAGCTGAATGAGCCCCTGCTTGCGCCTGTGGAATCAAATGACAGCGAGGACACTCCCAGCAAGCTCTTCGGTAAGTCTGTCTAGGTATTTCATTTCAGCCCTACCATGTTGTCCGGAAGAGCAATCCACACCCCACCCCCCCCACCCCCACCACCTTTTCCCTGTTCATTCAATTTTCTTGTAAGTGCTAAAGAGGAGCGTGGCATCTTGGAGGGGCCGAGCCACAGAGCCCATTCCAGCCGGCTGGCAGGATGTCCTCCAAACTTTTCCCAGCAAGGAACTTCCTGGCTGCTCCTTGGGGCTTATCAGATACTGCCAGAGTCCCCGGGTTAGAAATAATTTTAAAAGAAAAAAAAAGAAGGAAAAGAAGAAGAAGATGGTAATAATAATCAGGAAATCAGTTCCATTGTGAGAATTGGTTAACATTTATTGAATAAATATCGACTCGGTTTCGGGTTGCTTCGCAGCCTTTTGTTAAGGGGAGGAAGAGTTAAGAGTTATTATCTGTAGTCAAAAGACGAAAGAGGGAACTGAGAAATATCAATACAAGTCTCTGTGTGCCAGGTAAACAAAGGTGGCTACGGGAATTGCTCAGAGAAATAACATTTTTGTAATCACGGTTAGAGTGGGTATGTATGTCTCCTAGCAGGGGTAGGAGGGAAGAGAAGAGGTCCTTTGCAGCCCGTCTTCCCTTGACCAGGTGTTTACAGGCTCTTCCTAAATGTGCAGGCAGCCCAGGACGTTTCAGGAATCTTTGTTCCGTAAACAAAACAAGAGCGAGCAGAGTGCCACTCCTGCAAAGACATCTGTCATTCAAACAGATGACACTCTGTAAGCCAACTCAAGCAACTGTGATCTCTAATCAGAAAGGGGAGCGGGCTGTTGAGGCGCATGGCTGAGTGATGGATGGTGAAAGATGTCTGTGCTGGAGAAGCACTTTGTGGGATAGAATGACAGTAGGTTTTCAGAAACCTTGCTCCTGAAACACTTGCTTTTAATTATTTTCCAGTGTTTGTATACTTATAACACTAAATATGTGTATGTACATACTAACCTGTTTATACCTATATATATTAAACTGATATACACCTGGTTTTATAGATAGAGGGATAGATAGATAGAGATACATATATACTAAGCAGAGCACTGCTGGGTCTCAGGTTAAAAACACAGCCGTAAAAAAAAAAATTAATAAATAATAAAATAAAAAAAATAAAAACACAGCCGTGTGCCTGAACGTCAAAGAGAAACAACACCGCTGCATAGAATGTTTTGTTGAGAAAGTCGTTAATTCAGCTAAAAAAAAACAACAACTTAATTTTCTTTTAGCCTCCAGGAAGAAAGCAGCTTCGATGTTTGGCATCTCTAGGCTAGCTTCAACAGAGGAGCTTTTCTTTGATTTGAAATGCTCACTCAGTCAAACAACGAGAGGGGTGTTGCTGAGAAACTTTCTGTTTCAGATTTTCTATTGGTAAAATACAGCTTTACAGTTCAGAGTAGAATAGATCTCAGTTTCAAGAAATTCTTGTCGAATTACACTTTTTCAAAAAGCAGCAATTCCACCTGCCACATAGATTTTTTTTTTCTTTTTTACACCTAGGCGTTAAGATTTTAGTATTTGCCCTCTAAAGGAATATTTTGTTGTAGTTTCAGTTTTTATGCGTGTAGGGAGAGTCATGTCCTAGAACACTCATTTCCTTCCAGGGGGTTAGGGAGAGAAGTCAGATAAAATTATAAATTACAGAAAGGCAAAGCCACGCTCTAGTCTTTCTGATGTTGGGGATGTTAACACCAGGCATTTTTACTTTTAAAAAGTAATCAGCTATGAATTCAACAGAATTGTGGATAGTGGATTACTTGCTCTTAAACTTTACATGCATTTTTAAAAAGTAAATGTATTTTGGAGACTTTCACTTACAACCCCAACCTGTTTTTTTTTTTTTTCCCTTCAAGTAAACCAATAGAAGGGTGATTCATTTGGGTTCTCAATATTTGTTTAGATTTCCCGCTATTAAAAATTGTTATAGATCTGTTATGTCACTCTCACTGATTTACATGTGGAGAGAAATAAACTTAAAAGAAAAAAACCCGAAGAGAGTCAAAGAGGCTTGAATTAAAAGTTCATTGAAAATATAATCTGAAGTGGAATACTTACAGGGTCAACTAAGGAATCCTAGCTCTGTGTAGAAATCATGGTGGGTGTTTAAAGGTGCTCATCTTCACTTTAAAATTCTCAACTTCTGAATTTGTGAGACGGTACCAGGTAGAATCTCCATCTTAGATCTGATAGTCCTTATAGATTCACTTAATTTTATTTGGTCTCTAGAGTGCTTTTTGAACACAGTGTGACTATTTTCCAGTTTCCAGTTCAGTAAAGAAGCAACCAGCAGGTTAGCAGTTTTGAAAACTTGAGGCAAAAAGGGGAGAGGTTGGGAGGCATAGGGACTAGACGGTCCATTGAAGGAAGCACCCAATGTTCTCTGAGGCTTCTTGAGCTTTTTATTGTGTTCTGTGCTGTTAATATCACCAAGACTTAGCCTTAGAAATCCCAGCTTGTGTAACTGACTAAAACTTTTTAGAATATTCTCTCCCAGGATTTTTAGCAACTCTGGCCACCCTTAATGAGTGACCATTTAATGGACCATCGTTTTATCTGACATGAATACACTCAAGTGTTTTTGTTCTTATCTGTGGTTTTTATGATCCTCTTAGCCTGACAATGAAGAATTACATTTTTTCCTGAATAACTGAGAGCATCCAGGTTTAGCTCTCAACCCTGATTTCCTAACACACTGCCCCAAACAGTCCCCCTCATGGTATGCACATGGCGTTCTTGCAAAACCTGTTTCCTGTAATGAAAGGAGCAGATTAAGATAAACTGTGAACATCTCGATGTGTTCACTTTTGTGGAGAGACATTTAGCAACAATAGGAGGCAAGAAGAGCTCAGTTTGGTTTTTTGTTTGTTTTTTAGTTTAGTTTAGTTTTTTTTT
Organism: Taxidea taxus jeffersonii; assembly: GCA_003697995.1. NCBI lineage: Eukaryota > Metazoa > Chordata > Mammalia > Carnivora > Mustelidae > Taxidea > Taxidea taxus. Next base: position 14,308 of record ML110615.1, read on the forward strand.
TTTTTTTGTACTGTACCTGAAATTTCAGTATTGATGGACTTCTTTGAAACTTATTCCCTCATCTGTGCCTTATTGAAATCAGCAGTCCAGAGCACAAGCCTGTTTCTGTCATAGTATGGGCACCTTCAGCCCAAAACTGCAGCAGAAAGGCTAATACAGATGCCCTCTTTGGATAAACAAAGGAAATTCCAGGAACCGGTGGGTCTTTTATGCCTCTCCTGAAATTGCACCTCTGCTCTTAACAGCATCCAAAGGGAAATACACTGTCCAGGATGTTTCTGTGCCCCATGCAGCTCAGAATACCCAAAGGAGAAAACCAGAAGCCATATGCCAGCCTCAGTAGAAAGTTCAGAAAAGGGCCCTTGTGTTTTATGAAGTAATTACATCAGAGGTAACATTTTGCTTAACTTGAACAGCTATGGAGACTCAAGTACACTTAGGAGAGATGAATCCATGTTTCATTGAGAAACGTGTGGGGAGGTAGTTCTCTGTGATATCATTAAGTGGTATATTATTTATTCTTGGAAAGCCTGTGGAATAACTGTCTCCTTCTTTTCAGTCCATGACGTGACTGTATTCTGCTAAGCTCTGAGCTGTAGGAAATAGTATGGAGGAGAAGAAACTTGCATGTCGATGGTGTGTGTGGGGTACTATCAGAGAATGGGGCTCCCCGTCTCCCTGGGTTTCGGTTGCAGGATCAAATGAGTGATGGCGCATGGGGTCAGCCATTTAATATGTGACTGGGGATGTACATATTTGAAACCATTCTCAGAACTGTCCTTTGGCAAAGGATCTCAAAAGGAAGAGGTTGCTGTGTTTCTCGGGTGACATTTATGCTCCCGTCTAAATGTGGTGCTTCGGTTTTAGTCATGCTCATCAAGAATTCAGTGGTCCCCATTCCATCAAGTTAGATGCTAAAATTCAAATGGTGGGGCATCAACAACTTCGTCGGAAAGATGGCCACAGGAAGGATAAAAGTAATATATATCCCCAGAAAAATATCTGTACTAAAGTTTTCCCATGCAGTCTCGGCTGAAGAAGCGAGAGCGCATAAAACAGGTCCTAAATATTTTCTCCCAGATATATTTGAAATTTGAAAGATGATTTATTAACTGTGCTCCTCCAGGGAGTAGTTTTATTGTTTCAAGATAAACCTCATGATTGCTTTTCTTAAAGTTGCTACAACCTCGGGTGGCTGGGCCCCTGTCTTGCTCCGCTGCTCGGTTGTACCCCACCGTCCGTGAACTGGGCACACAGCAACAAAACCCCTGAGCTGAGATGTAAACAGAAAAAAACATTTATACATATTGGACCCGAGGTAAAGAGGGATGCTTAGTTTTCTGTCATGCTGCTGTGTTTTTCTGGGTTAAGAGAAATTGCATATAATGATACGTGCAAGTGTGGGTGTTTTCAGTATCATTTACCTGTGAACTTTCAGAAAAGGGTTGAAAGTTGGGTCAGTGATTCTTCCTGGCTGGAAAATGTCCCATCTGTAGGGTTTTTCTTTTTCTTTTCCTTTCTGTTATCTTTCTCATAAAAACATGCTTTATAAGATTTTTTTTTAATTGCCAACCAGTTTGACTTGATTAGAATTTATGGCAGTGGAGTCCTTTTCAATGACAAAGGGATAAAGGATTAAATTGTCTTGTCACCCCTTGAGACAGTGGTCCCTGCAGGTCAGCATGGAGGTCACTGGTGGGGCATTATGGGGGGGGGGCTGCCCTTTGTGGCCAGGCTGCCTGTGAATGAGTAGAAGCATTCATTATGGCATCACTGTATGATTTTATTGAAACATCTCTCTCAAGGTTCCAATGCTTTGGATATTTATAATATTCTGATGAAATATGCTGGGGCCAGTAACCAGGACGTCAGGATGAAGCCCAAGAAGGATTTAGCTGGCAGGTGATGAGGAATATTCCCTAGAGAAGTATATTTATTTACCATATGCATTGTGCTTCTGTACTTTTATGAGTTTTGATAGTCTTTTAATGGAAAATGTACACTATTTTTCACTGAATAAAGTGTATGTTGCTTGGGAAATATCAAAGAACTCTACTTTAAGTAAATAATTTGGAGAATAGACTCTATGACCAAATAGCTATTTAAAAGAAGCCAATGGAAACCTGTATTTGTGTAAGTAAATGAGATGCATGATAAAGTCTTTGTCAAACATCAGTTATTGTTTAATAGGCAAACAAACCCTTATGGTGTTCTTCTCTGACTACTGCGGGGGAAATGCACATTTAGATACATTCCTGAACATTTAGGGCAACCTAATGCACCTAGGTATTTCTTTAAAAAAAAAATCCACTCTGTGTGTATAGACAGACTTAGTGTTCCTCCCCCTCCCCCGAAAACCATTGTGATGCTACCTTGATAAGCAAATCCACTTGAAATAGGGTTAATGTGTAAGTTTTGAAATACAAATAAATCCATAGGCACTAGCACAGATGTTCAAACTTTTCACCATATTTGTTGGCTGAGCTATGCTCATTTCTAAGTGACACTTTAATGGACACAGTATGTGCCATGAGATTCAGTGGGGACTCTCTTAGTGGCTCCCTTTTCTGTTTCTGCCGAGCCTGGGGTGCTCAGGTCAGACATCTGTTTAAAGAAGAAAGTTCGATATTGCAAGTGTCTGAAGATGTTGTCCGTGCTAACGCATTAGCAAACTAAAATGCTGGTATGGCTTTACATTTTTCTTCTACTTTGATGGCTATGATTCCTTTTTGTTGTCATTGTTGTTAAATGGTCCTATATAGGATTGGAAATAAGGCAAAGTATTAGGAATTACATTAACCTGCATCATCACCCCTTTAAAGGTGTTCATTTTTGTCTTTTTAGCATCTTGAATGTTTCTGACTTAAAGGTTATGGGGCACAGGAGAGGCTTTATCATTCACCCAGCCCAGTTTGTGTCATAATTAATAAATAGAGGTGCATTCCAGATTCAAGCTCCCAAGGCTTGGCCCTTAAATAGATTACCTTCTTTCTCAACTACCCAATTTAATTATAGAGATCGCATTCTTCTTGGAAGAATTGGCCAAATAAAAATTTCCCCCACTTGAGAAATGAGACTTAAGTGACTATTTCAAGTGCACCTTGCTTGCTGTTCAGCAGTAAACAAATAATTTGTGAGAAGACTGGTACTTCCTTTGATTGGCGATCTTGCTGGCTTATGTTTGGGGATTAATAATACATCAGATATCCACACATTAAAAAGAAAGTGGACGTGAAGGAAGAAGGAGGAAGGGTGCCGCTCTGCTATTGGGCTGCTCCTGATTATTCTCAGGCCTTCCCTGGGTGCCGAGACCGGCCGAGGAGCAGTCACATTTGCCCAAATATGCACCTGGCTCCACTTAACATGTTTCTTGATTTTCTTATGCTAAAAAAAAAGATAGCAAAGTGTTTATACCAAACTGGCACCCTGTCAGGGGGCAATCTGTGTAAAGTTTCCTGCTGTCAGGTTAATAAATTTTTAAAAAATATCCAAAGGCAGAGGTAGCGAGAGAGAGAATTCTTAGTAACAGTTGCCATTCTCCAGCATGGCTCTGGAATTTTCTTGTTTGTTGTCTTCCGAGGGTCTCTACTTCGATGGTGTTTTTGTTCAGCTTTCCTTTTATTAATGACATTTCGGTGTTTTAAAATGTTTATCCTTTAAAATTTCAAACGTCTTTTTTTTTTTTTTTTTTAAAGAGGGAAGTGAGTGAACCTAATTTGTTGCAATCTGGTGTTTACAGTGGGGCATGTCCCTTCGTGCTATGAGCCTGGATGGTGTCTGAGTCTGTCAACACTGGACTTCTCTTTGGGAAGACCATAGTAATATTTATATTAAAATTTGTTCAGAAGGAGTATTTGGGCCTTGGCAGTATGGGGGCTTCTGAGGATGCCTGTTTATTACGCTTGTGGACTTGACTCAGCCTTTTCCATGTGAACTCCCACCTCCTGACTCCCAGAGTCAGATTTTATAAAAATATGAAACAAGTGCAGACTGGCTGGGTAACAGCTCTTCCTCTGTGTTGTGATACTACTGTGAGCTATCAAAAATCGACTCAGCCATTTTAATGTGAACACAGAGGTCAGCAAGAACAACACTGACTCTCTTTTGGTTGAAGTCTGTCATTCTCAGAGAAATGGAAAAAAAAGCCCGTTATTTTGTTAGGTTTTCAAAGATCATTTTTAAAAACCACCTAATAAAGATGTGTAGCTCTTGACACTTCTTTGTAATAGTTAGCTGCTACTTTTTGAGCATCCTGGTATGTTTTATGAATGTCTTTATTTTATTTGAGAATTTAAAAGAAAACCCAGGTTCAAATGGCTCTTACAGTCTTTCCTCTGAAAGTGCTACATGTGGTGAGAATATATTGGTTTTTATTTTCATTAAAAAATTAGCCACGTGGAACAACAGAACTAATGCAATCTAAGTCACTTTTCTTAGAGGACTGCACTGCCCTCAAAACGAATTGAAAATATAGGGGAAGTGATCACATTACAATGAAGGAATTAAATGATAGCATTACACAGAAAGTAAATGCTTAAGCCGTCTGCCATCCTGAAGTTCACTGGAAAGTGGGATTCTGTGATGAAACTTGCATTCATTGAGATGGTTAAAAAATGTTCTTGGTAATGAACTACAGCAAAACCTGCTCATTGAGTCTGAGGACGAGGTAGACTCTTAAGAGATTTTTAGGACACTCAGAATGTGCCAGTGGTAACCACCATGAAAAGATTTCACAATCTCAGGAATGTGTTTGTCCTGCTCTGTGCTCTTTGGCATTTCTCAGTGTTACGTCTTTTTCTGAAATAATCAATGTTTTTTAGGTTGACGTGCTTTCCAAATCTCTTGTATTACTTTGATTTCTTCCTATTAATGAGGAGAAATGGTGATAAAAGTTTATGAAATCCAAGAAACTCATATTTAAAGACTAATATTAGCCTAGTGTTTTAAAATAACAGTGCACGTTTTCCGTTTTCTTATCACTTCCATACTTTGTTTCCCTGTGTCTTCTTTCTTCAACACCGTGAATACACAGTGAATTAATGCAATGCTATCCATGTAAGACGTGGGTGTGTCAAACACGTATGTGTGTGTCGATTGCATGTTCTCCATATTTTCTCCTGTGTTCATGTGATACTTCAGATTTGCCTTACTCACTTTGTCATATGTATGTCTTTTCTTTATTATAAAATTAATAAAGACTAATTTATAATAATAGGCTTTTTTTAGTTCACACTATCAATTAAATGTGCTTCTTCTGTACCTATGAACTCTCAAAGATATAGTTTCCAGATAAAATTATCAAAATGAATAGTTTACCAATAAAGGACAACTAATCATATTACATAGTATTGCTTCAGGCATAGTTGGGCTATTATCCAAGCTCTAGTGTCTTGTTTGAAGCTGCTCTTTACTGAGCAGAGGAGACAACAGGATTTCTTAGAATTTGTGCAGTTAATGCAGCAAAGATTTGAGGGTTTCTGCACAGTTTGATTTATAGGGAACATATATATTTAAAGCATGCAAAACTTGCCCAAATGAGAGAAAGATGCTTGGAATCTAAATATTAAGAACTCAAGTATTTGTCTACTTGTGGGCATACACACCAAACATTTATCTTTTTCTCTTTTAAGTAAAAAGCATTTGTTCTTTACATTGAAAACACAATTTTTGCCTAGAAGGATTTCATGGACCTAAATGTACATGTACCTGGACACACATCAAGATAGAATGGGTGTCTGATGCACAATAAAGAAATCACATTTTAAACATTTGCTATTAAAATAGCATGGTGTACTGAATCTCCTTTCAGAGTTCTTGATGGCTACGTATGTGCTGATTTGTCTTTGAATAGCAATATGGCAAGATTTACTTTTATGAATGAATGGTTTGGGGTGACTTACTGCATGAGAGAATCACCACCGTCAAAGTAGAAGGGCTGTAAGGGATTAATTTGATTTAAAAATGCAAACATTTGAAGCTGTTTATAAAGCATGAAAAATTATTACTGCAGAGTGAATTTTTGCCAAAATCAACCAAGGGTAGAAGAGAATAAAAAAATCAAATGGAAAAACACATTTTCCTGTATTTAAAAATGTGTAGTGGTATGGGGGTGTGTGTAAAATGCCCTTTTCCAAACCTGCATTTTCTCTTTGATAGATCTAATTTCATATAGCAAAATATTGTGAAATAGAAACACGTCAAAAAAGGAAGCCCAGTATTTTCAAAAGGAGAAGCAGGAAAGAAACAGGGAAGAAAGCGAACGCGCTATCCTTTAATCCCTGCATGAATAATCAGAAATGAGATTATCTGGATTATGTGGGAAAACTTTCATAAACTTTTGGAAAGAAACCTACATCACTATTTTAGCATTGACTGGCTCCTCTCTTTCTGATGCCTAAGATTAAGGCAGGTTTTACTCTTAAGAGTCACTAAGAAATTAGATTCTCAGGGATGCTGGTCTATTTCCTTGCTGTAGGTCAGAATCTTTCTTTCAGCCATTAGAGTCCATGTTTATCGTAATTTGCGAACAATCCAATCAGAATCCGCAGGCAATCAGAAAAGGTCAAAAATTAGCCGCCGTGCCTCAAAAAGGATTAATGGCTATGGCTGTCTGCTTAAAACAACCAAACTAGCACATGTGCACCCACGCACATGCACACACATGCGCACACACACACAAAACCAGAAAGGGTCAGATTGGCCATCACTGATGGCATGGGGATGGCCATACGAGCTTAGGCTGGTGGCCACCTGTCTTGTCGTCTGCAGTGTATCAATATGTTTTTATAATGATACAATAACCCGAACCCTGTAACAGTTTATGGTCCTTCTGAGAATTCTTATGGATTCTTAGAGTGACGGAGGTCTGAGAAAAGAACGTGAAAGCTTTCACGAAATCTGGCTGAGTGACAGAAAAGTAGCATGCCTATGATTTAGCTCCTGTGGAATCCCATTGACTGGGAACATCATTAAATTTTCAAGTTAAAACAAACCCCGCAAAACAAATGGCAGACGGGAAAGGTGCGGGGTGCCCCGAAGGACAGCAGAAATTAGGAAGTGCTAAAGGCTCTGAGGGCAGAGGCCAAATTCCTTCAACCCCGTGTTGAACTTGATACCCCTTTGAGACATTTATGTACGGTTCCAAATTCCACTGTAGGGCCTTTCCTTCATGGGATATCTCAGACTGGGTGTTGCAGTTTCATTTTCCCGGGATCTTTTTAGTCCATGATAAATGAAGAGCTGGAAGTTTGAATCCAGCACAAGTGAGGAAGGAAACAAGCCCCAAACCAGCAGGAAATAACCACGCGGCCGCATCAGCGTACGCACGGAGACCTCTGTCCTCTTAACGTGTGTAACACTGCTAATTTCTCTGGACTTTTAAAAAAATCTGCTTCCACATGAGCTCTCAAAACCCATAAAAGTGTGGCATGTAAAGTAAATTGTTTGTCACTTGCCGACGACCTGCCATATTTATTGTCAGGAGAAATGGACATTAGTTGGAGAAGCAGTTGTTAAAGGCCAAACAATTTTTAAAGATGGCAAAGATGCGCAGCGGCTTTTCCTTTTTCTAACAATGAGCCGCCCCTTCAGACATCAAAAGACAAGATAATAAGACACTTCAAGCACAATTCAAGATTATATTCAACATCTAAAGGCTCATCTCTTGTCAGTTTGCATTTACTCTTCCAAGGATGTGATGCTTCTATCATCTTTCTGTCAAGGGGAGTCTGGCAGAAGAGGCGAGAGCTCTCATTTCACACACTTAGGGTTTTTTATCAAATAGCCCACACTCATTCTGATTCCACCAAAATGGGGGGATAATTTGAAGGAGGTCAGGCGCAGGCACAAAAATCTCATATTGATTTGTGTGATTAGAAGGCATTAAAATTGCACGTTTATGTTAGTTGCTCAGATGTTGTGTCAGTTTATTTGGTAATACACTTTTGCAGCCCGGGAAGAAAAAGAAGAAAAAAAGATGACTTAAAATTTAAAAAGAGACAGCTGAAAGCCAAAATTGTTGCTTGTAATGTGGCCATATTTGAACATTTAACAAGTGAACGTAAAAATAATCGAATGGCTTAGTTTAACGATATTTGAAAATTAGCTTATCTAACAAAATTCTTCATTCAGTGCCAAAACAAAATAGCCCAGTTGAGCCTACTGGAGGAAAGAAATATATAGGTGAGATTATTTTTTAAATACTTGAAACATTGATTTCATATATTTAATATATAGGTAAAAGGGGATGACATTTTCAATATAAATGTAATTATGAGGCTATTTTATGCTGGTCATCAAATTTTTAACATTTGGCACTCTTTGAAATTACAACATCATTATATTTGTCATTTTATGCCATTCTTCGTATATGGGCCCTTTTCCAAGGAGGGTACTAAAGAATAAATAAAGGAGTTTTAAAATTGTTATTATTATTCTCTGTCAAAATTTATTACATTTCCTCCTTTGCTCTGTGACAGTCACAGAGCTATATCAGATAACCTTTTTTTTTTTGGTGGAGGGAGTGCATCTGTAGAAGTTAGAAGAGCAAGTTTTTGTCTCAAAATAAAACAATTGATGAAAATAAGACCATGATATCCTGGGATCATTTCTATATTGAATCTTCGAAATTACTTTTCCTAGGAATTTTCCTCAACACTCTGTGTCTGTGTTTCTTATATTTCTCTTTTATGCTGTGAAGGGTTTTGAAACTGACTTCCATGCTCTCATGCTATGTTTCACATATCAAGACAAAGGAGATGAGCATATGCCCAGTGTAGGTACCGCGTGGCATCGTAGAAACCTATCATTTTGTTCTGTTTGTTATATCAGCCTTTTCTGTGCCGTGTAGTATGTGTGTTCCACATTCAACAGTTAATTCATCCTCTCAACAAGGTGAGTGTGTGTTCTGTGGTAGGAGTGATGATGTGCTCTGTGGCCTCAGTGGAGAATACACTGGAAAGAATCCACTGCCCCATCTTGAACACCCACTACCCTGGATGCTGAGGTAGACAGGGTCGCTCCCTAGCCCACGACCCACAAGGCATATTGACATTCCGCATTTCCCGTGTCTCTTTGGGAAACCTTCACCTTCAAAACCACATGTAATTCATTGGTCAGAAGCTGAAATGGTTGAGAAAAATGATTATCCCCCAAAAAAGTGAGGAGGAAGAATGGCTTCTTGACATGATCCAGGACACACTGAGTTCATGATGTTTTCATCCCAGAGTTTGGTGCTTATGCTCTAAAACACAATTGGGATTCTTCAGCCATTGTTTCTCAGTCTTGTCCAAAGGGAGAATGAACTGGATTTATCTTTTCCTCCCCATCCCTCCCGCTTCCTTTCTCCTCCCAAGATTCTTGTTTATCATGTAATATAATGTGGTGGGTCCAGGCTTTGGAGGCAGGCTGCTTTTTTGTTAGCTGGGTGGTCAAGGTGTGGAGCTTTCCCATTCCTGCATGCAGCCATTCATTGTACTTACTTCATGGGGCAGCTTGATGTTGAAATGAGGTGACGTGTGTCAAGCCCAACATTCAACAAATATCAGCCATCCCACACTTTTCTTTTCTTTTTTTTTTTTTTAAAGATTTTTTTAAAAAATTTATTTATTTGTTAGAGAGAGAGAGAGTGAGCACAGGCAGAGTGGCAGGCAGAGGCAGAGGGAGAAGCAGGCTCTCTGCCAAGCAAGGAGCCCGATGTGGGACTCGATCCCAGGACGCTGGGATCATGACCTGAGCCGAAGGCAGCTGCTTAACCAACTGAGCCACCCAGGCGTCCCCATCCCACACTTTTCTTAAGAGCTGAAACTCAACTTGCCATTGTTAGAAGGAGTTCAATTAAATTTTAGCAGCAGTTATCAGAAAACCAACAGGGAAATTTCTGAGGCCTGCGGAATTAGCCACACTCCTCCCTGAGGAAGTGTCAGCCCTCAGAGCTCTCTTGGCCAAAGTAAAGTTCTGGGGATCATTTTTCTCCTGGTGACAACACTCCTTCCTTCTTTTGGACATAAGGTACTACTTTCCTCCACAGTCTGGTGAAGAAAGGATTCAGACTTACAAGTAGATGTCAAACAAGTTCTAGAGGGGGCAATAATTCACTTTTTTCATCTTAGGGAGTATGTGGGCAGTGTGATGGGCAAGGATGGAATTGCGCAGTTATATATCTTACTCTTCTCTAAATTTAAAATATTGGAGTGTATGATTCTTTCAAATCATAGAAATTTTAAAAATAATTTTGGCAGTGAGAAGTGACATGAAACCAGATGTCCGTGGGCGACAGCAAATGCTTCTCTAATGTGTGGTTAGGTCGCTACCCTGATGGCAGCCTGCCTCTTGGTGCTTTCCCTCCGAGGCGAGTTCATTGTCTCTCCAAGGGCACTTGCCAGATCTCAGGCCAAGCCCTTATTTCTTTCCTCCTGGACCACATTGTTGCCAAAATTGGGAGCGTAGCATTTGCCTCCAATTCAAAGCTCAGAGATCTTCTCAGAACATCCTCTGATGTTCACCATAGCAAGGTGAACTCTGCAACATTTCAGAGAGAGAAACATTCCATTGAACTCCCAGGAAGATAGGGGAAGAATGACTTGCCAGAAGGATTATAACCAGGGCTCAAAACACTGCTCTTGACCTACACAGATGGGTGTGATTTCTTGTACCCCAATTTCCTCCTCTGTAATGTGAGAAGTCAGATCACATCTGACAAGCTGTTGAAAATTATGCATAGGAAGGAAAGTGAGGTGCCTGTACTTGGGTGGGGGGGCAGATTTCAGAAATGTGAGGTTCTTTCCCCCACTCCTTGGACCAATAGTGTTCTCTTTCTCAGGTCTGAGAAATGACCTCACAGGGAGTGTGGATCAGACATTAATGGTCAAACGAGGTAGGTGTTTTAAACACTAAAGTCTGTCTTCCTAATCTAACTTTCTCCATAAAAGCCAGGACTTGAGCTAGGTATAGTGAGAATCATCTCTGCTCCAGAAGTAAAGAGGATTAAATTAGCTGTGGGTCTTCTCTGTCCCAGTGGGGAGCTCTCTTCTGTCTCCACAGTAATGCCCTCCTCTCAAAGCATTAGTTATGTGTTAAGTATTGGAATTGAGCTGCAAGTAGAAATCCATGGTGTCTTCATTCCTTTGGGGATTTTTTATAGCCAGTGTTTAATTAGGACTTTCTAATCTTCCACAATGAATCCTTTATACATTCTTTTTTAACGAATAAACCTAAAATAAAATAACAGCCTCAAAAAAGTCTTTCAAAAAGCCACATTTTTAAGAGCTGAACATGCTGTGAAATTTAAGTAGGTTAAATTGATATTTGAGGCCATATTTAGGGGGCAATGTGCTGTGACATTTATTAAGGATATTTAGAGATTTTGGTTGATATTGCTAAAACCTACTTCCTTTTATAGACACCACCAAAGAAGTCAGGATCACTAGAGGAGCATCCTTCTGTTGTGGTTACCATGACAACCCACACATTTTTAATTACATATTTATCCATGCCCCATGTACATTTGTCAGAAATTATTGGCACTTCTGAGGCACCTAGGTGGCTCACTCAGTTGAGTTTCTGCCTTCGGCTCAGGTCATGATCCCGGGGTCCTGGGATCTAGCCTTACTTCGGGCTTCTTGCTCAGCAGGGAGCCTGCTTCTTCCTCTCCCCTGTGCTCTATCTGTCTCTCTCTGTCTCTCATTCTCTCAAATAAACAAATAAATAAAATCTTTAAAAAACATTAAGTAGAAGAGACAAATTTTTCTTGAAGTCAGTGCCAGTGACCCTCCCCTTAATATAAAGTGTATTTGACAGTTCTGAGTTTCTTCATCGTGTATGTATAGGATGTTTTGTTTCTTACTGGTCCCAGCTTTTATCGCCCTCTGTGGTCTTTTGTTTGGGTAACCATACAGACCTGTCTCCACTTGGCTGTGCCATTGGGTAGTAATCAGCCTGGAAAGGATGATGTTGGGAAATCTAACACGAAGCTGGGCTCATTAAGGGTTTGTCATTAAGGGAGCGACTCCCCTCTTCAGACTGTGCTGTAGATTGGGTATAGGTTTTATTTACTGAGCCTCTCCTCCAGCTCTGATGCGTCTTTCCCACACCTGTGTCTTCTAGCCACGACCTAGAAGATACTTTCTTCAAGCAATGCATTCAACAGCTGAATTGCCCAATTTTTCATATTTTTATAAAAGTTAAGTTGCTGGGTACCTGGGTGGCTAGTCAGTTAAGTGACTGCCTTCGGCTAAGGTCACGATCACAGGGTCCTGGGATCCAGTCCCTCATCAGACTCCCTGCTGAGCAGGGAGTCTGCTTGCCCCTCTGCCCCTCCCCCTGGTTGTGCTCTGTCTCTCTCTCTCTGTGTCAAGTAAATAAATAAAATCTCAAAAGAAGAAGAAGAATAAGAAGGAGGAGGAGAAAGAGATGGAGAAGGAGAAGAAGTTGTTAAGTTGCCTTTTTAATCAGTCCTGACTAAAAGGCAGTGCTTAGGAGAAGAATTGCTTCTTCCAGGTTAAGGCCATTTTTTTCCTTTCCTTCCTTCCTTCCTTCCTTCCTTCCTTCCTTCCTTCCTTCCTTTCTTTCTTTCTTTCTTTCTTTCTTTCTTTCTTTCTTTCTTTCTTTACTGATTTCTCTGCTTTTATGTCCTGTGGCTCAAAAATCTTCAAGACTGTAACAGTCTTAGACACCCCTAGGGGTTCATAGCTTACCTTCCGCGTTTAAATACTAAAGTGGCACGTATTGCATGGAGCACTAGGTGTGGTGCATAAACAATGAATTCTGGAACACTGAAAAGAAGTTAAAAAAATAAATAAAAATTAAAAAAATAAATACTAAAGTTGGCTTGTATTAGACCTTTTAAAAGGCGATTTGCCTCATGAAAATGGCAATACTTTAATACTACCTTTTGGAAGGACTCTTTGGTTCTTGGTCTTCTGACCCCTCAGAGGGAGATTTTTTCCTATTCAGATATCAGTCTGTTAAAGAAAAATCTATAGAATCTATATAACCATACACTGTTAGCTACCATCACTTCATTTCAATTAGGTGAAAGGGGCCAGGGGCAAATAACATTTAATATCTTGATGTGTTCTCTAAGCTGCTTATAATGAACTTATTGAGAGGTTAATTTATTTAGATCCACTTACTGAGTGTGTCCCAGTCTGCTGTCCCTTCCCCTTTCTGTGGCCAAAATGTTTTGGCCAAGCTTCTTGATTTCACACGTTATGATGAATCTTGCCTTCCCTTGCTTTCCAACTATTCCCTCATTTTTTTTAACCTCTTTTGCAGCCATTTCCACTGTTTGCCTAGTATTATAATGACTTGTGCATTTGTCTGCCTCCCTTGCTGAGTAGCAAGCCCCTAGAGGACAGATAATAGATCTTGCATATATTAAGTGCCAGATAAATGTTTTTTGAATTGAACTGCTTCTGAATTGGATGTTTCTAGACATCATCCACACCTGGTAAATACTTACTGAATATTAAGGGGAAATAGACTCTACCCACAGGAGTCTACTCTTCAGCTAAAGGAAGAATGTGTGTATGTGTGTGTGTGTGTGTGCGCGCGCATGCGCACGCGCACGCAAAAATGAATCACAAAACAAAGGTAAATAAGGGTTTGTTCACATATTCAACAAATTTATTGAGCACCTTTGCACTAAGCGTTGTGCTGAGGGCTGAGAATGTCCTAATGAATTAGACTTTGTTCCTGTTTTCATGGAGTTTGTAGATGGTAGGAAATTTTACCATAGTGAGAAGTATTTTCCAAGAGAAGCACTGGATGCTAGAGAAATGAATAACTGAGGGCCAGGACTTAGTTTGAAAGATCAGGTGTTGTGGTGGACATTGAGTTAACAACATGTGGGTATTACTTTGGCAAAAGACCCCTTTCCAGTGAAAGATAATCTTGCTGGAACTATCAACCTAGATGTTCCATCTTCTCCTGGACAAGAGATTGTATGTGCCCCAAAGTAGGTAATTGGTTTTCTTTCTTCTAGGAAGGTAATTCTTGAACTGGGGTATCCAAGGACTGAAAAACAGCTGGAGTATATCCAAGATGGTGGTGATCCTAGGAACTGCCTGTAGTTTTTACCACCTTGATTTCCTAGAAGTCTTGATTAATATCTTTTTGAAGATCTAGATGTTTAGCTTTTTCCTTTGATTCCGTGAACAACCCCACACCCTTACAACAAGTACTTTCCCCCCCTTTCTTGTTTTTCCTTAAGTAGACCAGACTACGGTCATGTTACATACAACTGAATAACACTCATACTTGTATGTTCGTGATCTCCAGAGCTACATTTAGACAAGACATTTTTCTAAGATTGATTATCTCCAAGTTAGAACAGAGAAGCCATTCCATGGGCAAAGGGAACAGAGTGAGAGAGTTGTGTTCAGCTATAAATTTTTCTGATAGGAGGTAAAGAATGAGAAGAATTCTAATGCATCCTGGTAGAAAGAGAGGTAGGGCCAGGTGGAGTGTTAATTACAAAGACTGAAATGGGCCTTCTGAATTAGCTAAGCTGGGAAAGTTTGAGAGAAGAAAGGGCATAGGCTAGAATTTTAAAGGCTCCTCCCTTTTCTCCTGCCTAGCCTCAGACCTATCCAGAGCACCCACGACCAGCACTAATGCCTTCTACTGAACTGTCAGTTAAAATGCCATTGCTTCTTAAAGTACAAATACTGTCATTACAATCAGACGGTTGATCACATTATCTGTGGCTGCATTATTATCCAACCCAAAACTTAGTGGTTTAAACAATGACAACAGTTATTTTGCTCACAAATCATCGCTTTGCCGATGGGTTGGTGGAGCCCATGCATTTTTCTTATACTTGATGTCAGCAGAGGCAGTTCAAAGGCTGGGGGTTGGAATTGTCTGAAGGCTTGTTTCTTCACATGTCAGGTGGTTGATGCCAACTGTTGGCTGGGGTCTTTTCTGGGGTTGTTGACTGGAATACCTACGTATTCTCCATGTGACCTGGGCTTCCTCTCAATATGGTGGCTATGTTCCCAGGGCAAAGGGAGGGAAGAGAGAAGAGAATCTGGCTTTTATAAACTAGACTTCTCTACCTTGTCCTTGGAAGTCAACAGCATCTCTTCCCCTACTTTCTATTCAGTAGAATCATGAGTCATTAAGGCTCTCTCATATTCAACAAGAGGGGAACTAGTCTGTACTTTTTTGATGAGGAGACTGTCAACAAATTCATGGAAACTTTCAAAACCACCACAAGGGCACTGTTACTTCTACACATCTATTCCTTTTCTTTCTGATAAATTAAAGTAAGTAAATGCCTTTTTTGGGGGGAGTGTCCCCTTATTAATAGGTATTCCTAAGGAAACCAGAAGACCTTGTTTGTGTGTCTAGTTCTCCTGAAAGTTACCTTCTTTATCACTTTCATTTTTCTTAGATATGAAGAGGTTTAGTTTAGGTTTTGGAGACTGGGTTTTTATAAACACAAGAAAAATAAAGGAAGTCTCATCTTAGGGTGTCAGGGGCAGATGGAGGGTAGAATCTGAAAGCCCACTATGTCCATACTTATGACAGATCATTGGTTATAACGAATGAAAACAGATTTCCCAAACCTAACATATTAAGTTCAATACATTTCTCTTTGGTAATAACAGACAGAAATTTCAGTTATAATAAACCATTTCTGAGCCGTTATGTCTACCACTAGAGATTCTAAAGAAGGATGTGCTGGTAAAAGGAAGTTGGTATGTTTGAAGGCATTTCATGTAATTATGTTGTTTGTAAGAAAATCATCTGTACCACAATTCTTCAAAGATCTTTTTAAACTAAATGAATTCTACATTTGAGGGTTTTGTACTTGAAAATTTTTTCCTGACTATATCTAAAATAATCTTTCTTTAAAAATCTTGAATTCTTAATTGATTCCACATTTTTAATGTATGAAATTTCTATAAAGAAGGATCATCAGGGGCAAGAATGTATGTTCTTGGTATTTTATTTTTTGTTTCTTTTTTAAGATTTTATTTATTTATTTGACAAAGAGCACAAACAGGGAGAGCAACAGAGTGGGAGGGAGAAACAAGCTCCCCGCTAAGCAGGGAGCCCGATGAGGGATGATCCCTAGGACCCTGGGATCACTGCCTGAGCCAAAGGCAGATGCTTAACAGACTGAGCCACCCAGGCGCCCTATTCTTGGTGTTTTACACAGACAGGTATATACATGAAATATAAGATTTTTTCTGGTTGAGAAAAGTGGGGGAGCAAAAGGCTCCATTAAAACTCAGAGTTATCTGTGGTTATTTTAAGTATGGATTCAGCAAATTAAAATCTGCTCAGCCGCTCTGAGTTTTTCAAATAGTGGCCAGACTGAGGGGTTTTTATTAACTGAAAAATTCATGAACTGAATTCTGAGGGTTTTTTCACCATGACAAAAATTCTAGCTCAGAATCTTAGTTTTCTTGGACCAATACCCTCCAGCCCTTCCTTCCCTCAGGAGATACATGAGAAGCCAGGATGGAACTTCCTCAGTTCCAGTCTTCACATGCAATGCTGTCAGCAAATGAACCCACATGGGAAGGGGAGCCCATGGGGAAAATGTCCAGTTTGTTACTTGTAACCATCCTCTGTAGGTTGGGGCATATACTACAAATATAAAATATGAAATGCTAGTCTACAGAATGCTTCACAGAAGGATTTCCTTTAAACCCAATGAGAAGAACTTCATAATAAAGTAGATTTCCAAAGGTGTCTACAGGCTAAACTTTTTTTTTTTAAGATTTTATTTATTTGAAAGAGAGAGTGAGAGGTAAACGTTTTTCTAAACAAAGATTTATTTTTAAGATTATTTATTTACTTATTTATTTGACAGATAGAGATCACAAGTAGGCAGAGAGGCAGGCAGAGAGAGAGCAGGGGAAGCAGGCTCCCCGCTGAGTAGGGAGCCCGATGCGAGGCTTGATCCCAGGACCCTGAAATCATGATCTGAGCCGAAGGCAGAGGCTTTAACCTACTGAGCCACCCAGGCACCCCAACGACATGGGTCTTGAGTGGAAGACAGATGGGTAATTGACTGAGCCACCCAGGTGCCCCTATATTAGTTATTCTTTAATGAAAACTTAAAATTTAAGCGTACTTGGGTGGCTCAATGACGTGTTGGGCTTAGGTCATCATCTTAGGGTCCTGGGATAGAGCCCGGGGTCATTAGGTCACCCAAATCCACAACCTTTTCCCTCTGGTAACCACTGGTTTGTTTTCTGTATGTGAATCTCTTTCTATTTGTTTCATTTGTTCAGTTGTTTTGGTTTTTATATTCCATATATAAGTGAAATCACACTGTTTGTCTTTGTCTGATTTATTTCATTTAGCATAATACCCTCTAGGTCTGTCCACATTGTTGCATATGGCAAGATTTTATTCTTTCCCGTGGCTGAGTAGTAGTCCATTGTGTATATAAACCATGCATTCTTTATCCATTCATCTATAAATGGACATTTAGGTTGATTCTATATCAGTAAATAATGCTGTGAAGAACATAGTATGCATATCATCATTTATTTATTTAAACCTCTATAGTTGGACAGTTAGATTGTTTCTCATTTTAAATTTTAATTTAAACTCTTTTTATCCTGAATCATTTTCTTAGTGTTAATTAACTAATTAATTAATTAAGGATAATTACTAGATGAATAGGTATACAGTCCTCCAGAAAAGATATGCAAATTTATACATCCATGAACTGTATTCGAGACTAACCATTTTCTGAGTCTTTCACTAAACCTGAATTTTTAAAAATTATTTTTGATCTTGGATAATTTGTTAGGTAAGAATGGGGATTTCTTTTACTTTGCATTTCTTTGATTACTAATCAGGCTTAAATAGTCTTTTAGTGATTTTTGGCTATTGGTAATTCCTCTGTGAATTTCCTGTTTTGACTTCTTCTAATGGAGAATCCATCTTTTTTCTTATTGCTTTATGTAAGCTTTTTATATAAAACGATACCAGTATTAATTTTCCCATACTTATAAACTTCCCTAGACTTTGCTACCTAAGAACAAATGAAACTATAAAACAAGAATATGATAGGAAAACATTTCCTTTTGAATTAGCTAGTTATCTAAATACATGGCAGAATATTACAGTAGTTGTTTTAGTCAGGATCCTGGCAAGAAAGAGAAGGCACACTCAAATTAGTTAAATTGAGTTCATTAATGGTACTATTTACACAAATTTCGATAGAATGTAGGGAAATATAAGGAATAGTGGAAACCTCCTCCCCCAAAGATTAGTAACACAGCATCCTTATCACCCTCAACCCTTAGACCTCATCATCCCTGGACCTGTGCTTTCTCCCTTTACTTAAAAGGGTAAAGTTATCTTGAAAGGGTTTAAAGAGTGGGCAGGTACCAAAACCCAGAAGGGGAGTGTCATTTGGATAGGACAACCTCTGTTGGATGATACAGGCATTCTTAGACCCCACAGGAAGAGAGATGAGGGAATAAATGTCCCAATTTTGTTCTCTTCCTTCCTTCCATTGACAAAACTCAACTGGAAACCAGAGAGAAAAAAGAGATTTTGATGTAGCCCGTATAGGTCAGGCTCCTGGGGCACTGAACAAGATGAGGGTAATAATCTGGAGGGACACATGGTTTCTGCACAGTGGAATATAACTGTGATTCTGAAACTGGTCTCAAGAAGGCTCTAGTCCCCAGCCTTGCCACTTAACTGTTACTTAACATCTACGACCTTCACCTGTAATGTGAGGAACACCGTAGTACCTTATCACACTGTTACTGTGATAGTTGGAGTTAGAGCCCTTGATACAGTCTTGACATGTAGTGTATCTAGTATATATGCAGTTGAGGGTCTAAGGAATCTGCAGTATTTTCTTTCTCTTTCTCTTTTCCACTCTCCTTTAATAATCCCTGTTTCTGTCCTAGCCTGGTGGCTGGTTGAGATTTTGTTGGGCACCCAGTGTGTAAATCACCAGGGGCCACCTATTCCTCTGCTCAGATCTCAGCTAGAGAGTTTGTGGCAATGGCTCCCACCCAGCATCCAGACAGACCTACACATCTCCCTGTGCATCCTCAGACCCCCGACCCAGGGGAGACGCTGCCCTGTTTCATGCCATATGTTTTATGACATTCCTTCAGCCTAGGTACTCTTCAGTCGTGGCATACACACTCGGGTGCTCTTTCCCAGAGATGCTTTCAACTTGCTCAGAGAAACTATGAAATAAAATAAATGTACTCCTTACCAGTTAGTTTTTTCTTGTTCTCACAATAACCTTATGACTTGGGTCTCTAGAAGCTATCTACAGATTTTTTTTTGTTTCAATGTTAGTTTCCTGGATAAAAAATAAAATAATCAAACCAACAAACTGAGTATGTGGAGAAGTGTATTAAATATTCATTAATATGTGTAATTACATGTACTCTAGATTTTCTAGGTAATCATTTGCAACAAAAAGTATATCTCCTTTGTAGCATTAGTAGATGAATTTCCTGATCAAAACCAGAAAAAAATTTCAAGCATAGAGTTATGAGCAGAAATTACTTTGGTTGTATATTAGGTTACTTGACTTTACTGTTGATTACTAATTTCTGAATGAAGTAAGAATAATTCTATATACAATTATTGTCATTTAATACTCACCAATAGGTATGAAGTTGCCACATTGTGTTTGTTGGTATGAATTCAAGGTATTGATATCTAACCTGAGTTGGTATTTGGGAAGCAATAAATTCTGCCTGATAAATATGAGCATAAGGTGAGATATTCCCTCCATCTATTTGATGAGGAGTTTAGATTATTCTAAGAGCAACTTTAGTTCTTGTGTATGGGCTTACAGTGTTTTTATAGCATTGCTATGAAAAGAATTATTTGGTTTCATAGAGTAATTTATGTCATATTTAAATGACTCAGAATAAATATTAGGGATGGTGTTCTGGTACATTTATTTGCACAGTAGGAAATGTAAATCATATGAGTGGCATTACTGATGAAGCTACTTTGGATTTAAATTTTGAGTAATAGTTCTAGTTCAATTCAATGATTCCAAAGCTCAGGGAGGAGTCGATCAAGGTAGATTCTGAAAACTTGAATCTCTCTCCAGGTCTGTCACCAGTGACATGCTGAAGCCAGCTCATGCTGACTTGTGAGAGATGATTGTAAACATTCAGGAACTTTGTGAGCCAGTTGTTAAACAAAGTCACTACCAGGAATTGGATTATACACGTCTATAATTACATAAATTATATTTTAAAACAAAGGTAGTAAATGCTCAAAACTCATCATTTCCTAAATATTTTTCTATACTTTATTATTTATGTTATGTATTTATGTTATGTATTTATTGTATTTGTATAGTAGGAATACTATACAATGATATTGTGTATCCTTCCTCAACCATACATTCAGTGAGATAACTTTGGTAGCTTGAAATTGGCCATGGAGAGAGTATACCATGGAAATTTGCAAATGCTAAAAATCAGGACTTCTATTGATTGTGTTATTGATTATCTGGACTTGAGAAAGTGACAGAGAAAATGCTAATAATGGAAATTAAACTTTAAAGGGTGCTGCTGTCTTAATAGGTATTAGATTTTGATGAGCACAAAGAAATAAACAAATATTCTTCTAGTACTCAAAAAATATAATACAATTCTACAAGGAGATCACTTACATCATTGATGAATGAGTGAATTTCCAACATGAGTCTTCAGTATTTCACTTTACTTTTGCTAACATAAATGAAACTATCATCCGGTATTCAGTCAGGATATTTGTTAACAGCATGAGTGGCTTTTTGCTGAATTACATAGTAATCTAACATTTATTTGTAGTCTAATTTTGTAACACTGCTGTTGGTGATAGAAACTTACAGTGAATTTTGTAGGAGACAATAAAAGAACAGAATTAGAGATGTACAGAATTTTAAATAAGTAATATTGTATATTTTATTATTATTTATGAATTGTTACCATTCTTTATAACAGTTTATAATAAGTGCATGCACCTATCTATATGCATACTTTTTATTTTTCCCAGAATGCTGGCTGGGAAGCAGTTACCAGCACACAGTTGTTTGGATGTTAGTTGTCTGGGACACTCTGCATCTTAGTCTCGACATACCAGCTATAGGTTTGTGGGGATCCACAAAGAGATTAAAAAGTTGTACTAAGAAAAGTTTGACCCCAGAAATATCATGAAGACTTTTAGGAAGAATTCCTATAGTAGCATTTTGCCTTTAATACTAATGCATATTTTGTTTTCCTGAAAGAAGAAACTGTTTATGAATGATTTAGATTTCTGTGGATAGTAAAATTAAAGTGAAAATCTAGAAAATCTCGATGAATATAGCCTTTCTGCCCAACCTCTTAGTTCTTGGGGTTCATGTTTCTCTGCATAAGGAATTGAAGAAACATTACAATCATGGATGTTAGTTATTCTATTCCACAGCTGTATTATAAGCATATATACATACATAGATAACAGGTAAAGATATAAATATACATGTTTGTACCTAAGCTAAAATGACACAATTGCTCTTAAAAGTGGAGAACATTTAGCTCTGTTTAGAAAGTACAGAAATGCAGCATGTTCAAATGAGAGAGCCCTGGAAAAAACAAAGGATTCACAGCCATGGCACATAAGGACTGAACAGTGAAACAAAACATTCAGTCTGCACTCAAGAGAGCTTAGAGAGAGGGCTGTAAATATTGGAAAGTTTTATTAAAATGTTGGAGAAAGACAAGGTTTATTCTAGGTGGTTTCAGAGGGCCTAACAAAGCCCAATGGATGGAGTCATGTGTGTGTTTTTTGCGGGGAGGGTAGATTTGGTACAATATAAGAATTATCCAGTATTTAGAACTGTCCAAATGAAAATGTGCTTCCTAACGAGGCAGTGATTTCTTCAGGTTTGAAGTCCTCAGGAGGGGTTGAGAGTTGTTAAAGATGGAATGCAGTTGACCCTGGACCTTTCCAATTCTGTAATTCTGAGTGACTCAACTTCTCACTTGTGTATTAAACACAGAGCAGGAGCTGGTCCTTGTGAATGTGCATATCTGAAATTTGCTGAACATGGTGACTTAGAAAGTTAAAAGTTGAAATTAGTCTTGCAAGTATGATAACTGAAATATATACATGATCATATACTACTTCTAAATGAATGAACTCAAGTAAAATCCCATTGGAATAGATCCTTCTACAAAGAAGTGTACTCTGTAACAGAAATATTTCTGAATATTGAAGGTAGCACATATCACATAAGCCCTGTGATCTCTTAGCAGTAGATGATACCATTGTATTCTATGCTTATACTATTAGTACTCTGTTTGATCACAAATTCCCACTTTGCCAACTCTTTTTTGGGGGGTACAGTTATTTTATAACCAGTGAAAAGATAAAAGGCAGGGCAGAGACAAAACATTCAAAACAGTTATTTTATAACCAGTGAAAAAATAAAGGGCAGGGCAGAGACAAAACATTCAAAACTACTATTTAAAATGAGTTTCCACTGGCCAACTATTTCAATAAGTATCCACATAGAATTGCTTAAGGCATAAGAATTGGGTGGGTTTTTATCTTCTACTTTTAAAATACAGTATACCCTCTAGGGGCCAATTATAGCCCCCAAATCAGTGGTTTACTTGAAAAAGTTCATAGATCAAATGAACAAAAATGAATCTTGACTGGTACTCTGGAATATTAATTAGACTTGGCATGTAGCAATATAATAACTATGTACTGAAAGGATCTGTGTTGGTTAGCAATGCTAATCAGATTTCTAAAGTTTCTGTTCCCCAGAGAAAAGATACTGCCATCTTAAGCTATTATGGATTAGGTGTTTATATTTTTAACCCTCTAATTAACTATTCTTGAATTTTACAAGGCAGTTGAAATTTTTAAGTTGTAATTTTACTCTTACAGAAAAAAAAACAAACTATTTCTAGGGACAAGAAAACTCATATGAATATCCTGGTTTTATCTTTGAGCCAGTTTGCAATATAAATTGCAAGGAAATGCAAGATATAAAAAAAATGGGGAAGACTTTTGAAGTATATCATTGTCTTGACTTTAAAATCAGAAAAATGCCCCTTAGTGCCCACCTCATGAAAATACATCACCATTGTTTGTAAAACAATGAAATGAGGAAGAAACTGCTCTTAGTTTAGTTTTGACTTAATTTTTTTAATTAATTTTTTAAAAACTTAATTTAAAAAAAATTATTTTGAGAGTGAGAGTGAGGGGTACAGAGCAGAGCATAAGCTGGGGGAGGGGCAGAGCGAGAGGGAGAAGCAGGTTCCCTGCTGAGCAAGGAGCCTGATTTGGGACTCAGTCCCAGGGCCCTGGGATCCTGACCAAAGCTGAAGACAGACGCTTACCCAACTGAGCCACGAAGGTGCCCCTGTTATGCCCAGATCATGAGACCAGTTATGCCCAGATCATGAGACCACCACCAAAAAGACCACCGAGAGCCAGACGTTCCGAAATGCAAAAGCAAGGCTTTATTCAGGCGGGCGGGCTGCAGCTCGGGCTCGTCCCACACACGGACACAGCGGAGTTCAGGAGGAGCCCCCCGCTGGAATTTTACAGAGATTATATAGGCAATTTTACATGCAAAAAGTACATGGTCACATAGTTACATGTGTGGATGACCTTGAAAACCTTGAAAATGATTGGTGTCTGAGGTGACTTAAGCTGTGTTGTCTGAGGAGGGTTGGTCAGTTAGGAAAAACTGCTGACAGGGAGTTTTCCTTACTGGTTGTTTTTCTATCCTTTGTTAGCATATAGGGCAATAACCCTGATTG